>JAQGBY010006547.1:0-12934 GCA_034698785.1 Mycogona germanica
CAGAGGTCTCGGTCGGGAATCGAACCCACGATCTCGGGAACAACAGCTCGACACGCTAACCATTACACCACCGAGACGAGAATTATCACGGAATAGCCAATTCTTTCTTTGGAAAGAGTTTTTATATAGCCCTCGAGCCAACGATCTATTTAGCACCATTTTGTTTTCAGATGTTCATGAATTTTCTCTTTCAAAAACCTAAAGTGTCTGTTTAGTCATGTGCAAGAAATCAAATCAATCCGAGCACGTGTTAATTTTATACAGCTTTTTCAAAATCGGTCAACAACCATGAATCAACCCTCTGTATTGAAACAACTTGGATTATTTTATCTCACAGCCGTATTACCCAAATCCATGTTAGTGAAAAAGCATGTGTGAAAAGTGGTGAAAACCATTAATGGAAATGGTCGTGACGAAAGGGAAATTTTAAAATTGAATTTTTGTTTAATCTCGCTCAAGAGTGTAAAACAAATGACATAAGCAAATAACTTGATAGGGGATGAGCAGAATGCTGGACGCAAAACCAAAAAGGCGATAAGAGTTGGCGAAACTCTTCCAATATAATAATAGGAAACTATTATTTAAAATAAAAAAATTAAACCAGAACACCGTGGGAACTGACGCTACAGCTAAGACGATGATGATTCACATCTAACAATTTTACAACATCTACATCTCCCGTGGAAAATTACTATTTATAATTAGCCAAGGTAGACAGTACCGGTTTCACGCAACACCATTTGCAATCATTAGCTGTGTTTAGGATGATGGAAATTTTGAAAATAAAATAAAACTAGAGCACCCAGCGTCCAGCATTCCACTCATCCCCTAGTTTGTTTGAATACTGTTGAAGGAGTGACACCTCCGAGAGAGTCCGCCACCGAGTCCAGGGGTGGCCTCGGTGGTGGTGAGCGTGTCACCACCAAATTGGTGGTGACACGCTCGGAGGGAGTCCGCCCCGCCACCGAGTTCAGAGGTTGAACTCGGTAGTGAGCTTGTGTCGCCACCTGATTGGTGGCGACGGTGACGCACCACCTCACTCCAGGTGAGTGGGTGGTGGGTGTGCAGTGTGTGGCTCTGTGGGGCCACCATGCACACCAGCACAACAGGAGTCACTAGGTGGTGAATGTGGTGGAGTGCACAGGTTGGCCGACCTGTGCATACATCACCACCAAAGGTCAGGTGTGTCTGCCTTTATGTGTTTGCATTCTACATCGAGGCGCTGTCGAGTTCAGTTGTTGTTCCTGCTGTTGTCTCCACCTCGAGTGTATGGAATAAAATAGAGCTTTGTCGTGCAATACTCTAGCTGGTTTCCTTTGTGTCGAGTTTTAGCCAAGTAATTAGGACTACTGTTTTTGGTTTTCGGTCGCCATCTTGCCCCCTCCTGCAGCAGCATCCAGTTCCAACAGGTTATGGGCCCTGCAGCCGCTGCTGCAGTTAAGCTGGTGGCTTCTTCCCTCCTCCCGGATCGGTCGAGTCATGCTCCCATGCAGGAATCTGGTGGAGGAAGCCAGTGAGGTGAAGTTGGTTTCCCACCTCAGCTGGACAAGGACGAAAAGGACAAAGGAACATTTGGTAAGCTGGGTTCTCCTCACGGTATGGCGGAGGCAGCTTGAAGGACCACGCCAAAGGAATCTTACGGATTGCCATGGACTTGTAGGACCTGCATGGCTGCTACATGCCAGACGAGGACGTGGCGGCTGCCCTGCTGGCCAGCCTGCCTGCCAACGGGCTGGACTTCGTCGTCTCCGTGGAGCAGCGAGGTGCTCCTCTGGACGTCACCGGGCTCATCCTCGAGTTGCTGGACGAGCAGCAGCATCGTGGTCGGCTCATAGCTGCTCTGGGAGAGCCGTCATCCAGGACCGATGTCCCAGCAATGGAGCCACCTCCGAGTCCAACTGGCCAGCCGGCCTCCAGCAGCCACCTTCATGTGGACGAGCGCCACCACCAGCCACCACATCAAAAGAACAGTTCCCCGGGGAGTCAGCCTGAGCTCAGGCCACCGAGTTGGCCTTCTCGCCTGGAGGAGGCGAAGGTGGCCAGCGTGGCGCGACCGACCACCTGGCCCTCGTCAGCAGCTCCTCCACCAGCCTGACTACGACCTCAGAGGAGTGGGGTCGGTACCTCAATGGTGGACCACACAAGTGGTGCGTCGATTCTGGAGCCTCGGTCCACATGACGCTGGATGCATCGTGGTTCCAGAGTATCTGGCCGCCGGAATGCCTGGAGACCATCGTGGGAGCCAACCGTTCCAGGCTCCACCCGGCAGAAAAGGGCACGGTGGACTTGACCTGCCCCCTGCCGGGCGGGGTCACCAGCCACCTGGTGCTGGAGGACGTGATCTATGCCCCAGGAATGTCCCTCGGCCTGATCTCCGTGTGCCGGTTGTAGGGCATGGGCTGGGACATCCGGTTCTCCTGGAGTCGGTGCTCCGGATTCGACACCCAGGGTCGTCTGGTTCTGCTGGCGACAAGTGATGGCCCCGACAACGTGTTTTGGCTGGACTTAGGACACGCCGCGCCATGGGAGGCATGGGCAACCGGTCTCCCCATTGGGCTCTTGTAGCAGTTGCCACCTCCAGGCCACCTGGAGTCAGACTCTGACGTGTCGTCTGGTGCACCTAAGGAGGGTCGCCTTGACTCGCTGGTCGAGCAACTGGGTGCTCTCGGCGTGTCATCGGAACTGCTGACACGTCCTGCTTCTCCCCGCTGTGGCTGTTGCCGGGTGCCACCACCATCGTCGTTGCCAACTGTCCCTATTGTGCCGGGAGAGTGCTGGCCTTCCGTGATGCTGCCACCGGGCCGGCCGGATGCCATTGCATCATACGCATTGTCTCCTCTGTTACCGCCGCCTACTTCTGTCACACAGAAGCAGCGCCGTGCTGCGGCCTTTGCATGGTCCGCTTCCTTCTGGCAGAGCCAGCGGAGCTTTGTGGACTTTGTCACGCCTCTTCTCCTGCCCCCTGCCTGCATTGCTCCAGAGCAGGGTAGTGCTGCCGACCTCAAGATTGAGCTCATCAGCCAAGGACAGGACTGCGCTCTGGACTGGGTAGCCACTCTGGGAGGGTGGCACCAGTCCCCGGAGCTCTGACATGTTGTCAGGGCTGCCCTTCCGTGGTGCCCTGGGACGGAGGGGGCTGGTGGAGCCATTGCTCCCAGCACCTCCAACAGCACTGATGGCCAGCTTGGCCCTCCTCCATGTCGTTCACCCAGGAGGTCGCCGCCGTCAGCCATCCTGCTCTCCCAGGCCGTTGGAAGGTCGCCTGGCTCGTCAAGGATGTCGTCATCTGCCTTGGCTGGCAGCCAGGACATCGTGATGCTGCTTGCTGGCTCCTTGAGGCCGTCGTCTCCCGTTTCAGGGTGCAGCCAGCTCGTGACAGTGCCGGTTTCTGCCGGCATCCTCTTCAGTGTTGGTGGCCGCCGGGTGGCTGCTGCTTGCCTGCCTTCGCTTCGGCGCAGTGGCCGGCTTGCGCGCCCCGGGATTGCTGTGGCCGATCTGCTCATCCAGGAGGTTAGAGCAGACCACCCGTGGACTGCCACCCCCGCATTGGGACTTGCTGTCATCTGGTGGTCAGCCTGCTGTTGGGCTGCCTGCCAGCTCCCTGAGGCCGTCGAGATCTGCTTCGGTGTCGAGCCTGTGGGTGGTTGCGCCGGAGGAGGCCACCCCCACCTGGACAGGTGATGTGGCACTGCTGTCCCCATTTGTTTCCTGTGGTTGGCCGGGTGGTTCCGGGGCCATCGTGCGTCTCCTGATCACCACCTCTCCAGCTGCCTCTCCTGTCATCTGGCTGTCTCTCCAGCTCTCCAGTGGCCTGGTCGTCTGTGTGCAGTCACTCATTGCCACGACCAGGAGCTGGACTCGTGGGGAGTCTGCTCCACGCTGGGCTGTCATCGCCACTTCCTGCCACCTCATCGAGGACCTGGTGGCCTTGTCACCGCGCCGGACCATTGCCGACTGTCACCGCCACCTCTCACCACCTCGTCTGTGCTTTGGTGGTCACCGTGGTCATGCAGTGGCGATGGATGGGTTGCCGCCACCTCCTACCACCTCATGTGCGGCTTGGTGGTTGTCGTGGCTGCACTGTTGTCTGTCGGTTGTTGTTGCTGTCTCCTGCTGCCCCGTCTGTGCCGTGGTGGTCTGCATGGGTGCGCTGTGGTGCTGGACGGCCGCCACCACTGTCTATCGTCATGCCTGAACTCTGCTTCCAGCAGTGGCGCCGCAGCACCATGCTGCCACCGCGGGCCTCCTGTCATCACATCATTCACGTTTCAGTGGCTGTGGTGGCCACGGTGTGCGGTGGCCACCTCAGCGTTTGGTTGGCCTCCATCTTGGGTGGCCTGCCCTTGGCCCATGGCCAGGAGGGGTCCTCGAATCGACTGTCATCTCCACTGCCTCCTCTTGTCATCGTGTTGTCTGCCACCTCGCTTGGGCTGGGTGGCCTGCCATCGCCATTGGCCTGGTGGCCAGGACCTCTGTCTCGTCTCTGGACGTCGTGTGGGGCCCTGTCGTGCTGGGCCCTCTCCTCCCTCCGTGCACAGCGCCGCAGTGGCGGCCCATCGGCTGAGCTGCCTCTTGTCTGCCTGTTGGTGGCCAGGGTCACCTCGGAGGTGACTGCTCATGTTGGCCATGTTTTTGGGAGAGCTCGTTGTTCTCTGTGCTGAATAACCTGAGGTCATCGTCAAGGTGTTCTCTGCTTCTCCTTGGCTGTCCTGCCAGCCCCGATCGTCTTGTCGTGCTCACGGTCGTCTGGTGCTGGCTCCATAAGCCCCAGCCACCTAAGAGTTCTACGTGGTCGTGGGTGCTCATGCTCCTCATTCTGCTTCTTCCCGCCGTTGTACGCCACCTCGCCAGGGCCGGGTGGCCTGTCCCCGGTTTGTCGCAGCTGGACCTGGAGCTGCAGAAGAGGGAACTTTAACACGTGCGAGAGGGATGTGGGATAGTGTTGTTCTTTGTTTTGCTTGCCCCTTCCCTCTGCAGTTTGTGAAGCCCCTCATGCCCTCTTGGTAGATAGCTGCGGTTTTGGGTCACTCTTTGGTTTGTTTGTGTGCTACTCCCTCTCCGGTGAGGAGGGTGTTGGAGGAGTGACACCTCCGAGGGAGTCCGCCACCGAGTCCAGGGGTGGCCTTGGTGGTGGTGAGCGTTTCCCATCGGATTGGTGGAGACACGCTCGGAGGAAGCCCGCCCCTGCCACCGAGTTCAGAGGTTGAACTCGGTGGTGAGCGCGTGTCACCACCTGATTGGTGGTGACGGTGACGCACCACCTCACTCCAGGTGAGTGGGCTCTGTGGGGCCACCATGCACACCAGCACCACAGGAGCCACTAGGTGGTGAATGTGGTGAAGTGGTTGGCCGACCTGTTCACACATCACCACCAAAGGTCAGGTGCGTCTGCCTTTGTGTGTTTGCACTCTACATCGAGTCGCTGTCGAGTTCGGTTGTTGTTCCTGCTGTTGTCTCCACCTCGAGTGTATGAAATAAAATAGAGCTTTGTTGTGCAATACTCTAGCCGGTTTCCTTTGTGTCGAGTTTTAGCCAAGTAATTAGGACTACTGTTTTTGGTTTTCGGTTGCCATCTTGTCCCCTCCTGCAGCAGCAGCACCCAGTTCCAACAAATACATTGGCGTGTACTACTCTTTATTAGTAACAAATATCATGGTGAGGTTACTCGCCACTCAGTTCATCTCCTTCATTCGGCTTGACCCGAATTCACCATTCAATATATATATCATCCAGCCCCTCATAACCCCCTCATGAACAAATAACATGGTCAATAACAAGTATATTTCCGAGTCACACAGCATTTTTTATAAAAACCGTGATCCTTTAAGACAAAAATAAATTCAAGCAAATGCTATTTAAAAATATGAATTGCTGAACAGCGGTGAAACAATTGATATTCTTGTCACTAACCTATATTATCAGTAACTTTGGTGCTTCTGAATGGCTGTGGCCGGCCTCGCTGTACAATCTGTTTAAGAAGAGCTGATGCCCAATTCTGCAGAGCTTCCACCACACTAGATGATCCGCCTTTGGACTGCAAGATTGAAAATGGATAATCTTAATAAAAGTGGATGATCTTTTTAAGACTCAATAGAACACCACATACAGGGTGACCTCAAAAACGTTTTTTTTTTAGAAATTTAATCATAAAATTGAAAATCTTTAATTTATTCCATTTCAATTTGGCACACATGTTGGGCTTTCCTTTCTTCTCTCAAATGTACCAAACCCAACGAGAAACCTCAAGAAATTTTCATATCTCGAGAATTGCTGTTCAAAATAGTATCAGGGAGGAGGACCTAAAACTAAAATGCATGATTTGAACGAGTTAAAACAAAGAATTGTTAGTGTGTGGAATGAAGTAGAATAATCGGTTATTGATGTAATAATAAATAACCTTTTAACCGTGTTGTAGATTTTCCAATCTCTACACCCCAACGTGGAGTGGTTTTCGATTTATTATGATTTTTAAATAAAAAATCATAACTTACAAACCAGAGTTCGTAGAAACTTGACAGTTGGTAATTTGGAAAGGTGGCTAATAAGGCTGTAAAATGGAGCCAGGTGGGATCATAGAATTTAAATTCTGACAGCACAGTTCCAGCACCAATCTGACAATGCTTGATGGACGCAGGAATCATGACTCCAGCATGCAGTGCTGGAAAGAGGGGGTCATCCAGAAGCTGGTCCAGCAGCTCTCAGGTGGTGACCACCTTTTTCTGGCACAACATGCTGAAGTCACGGCTCCGGCATCATTATTGGGCCCAGGCCCAATAATGACCGTCCGGAGCCTCCGGTACTGCAAATGCATGTGTCTTTCGATATCTAGCAGTTGCTGGATCGCATAAAGTTGAACATATCATGAGCGTGAGCACAACCACTGTAAAAACATCGAAAAAACGTTACAGACTGGGCTCTCCCGCCCAGGTGCTGGATGCTGGAGCTAGATGGCGCCACCAGTACTGCAAATCTTTCGATATCTACATTTTTCGCACTATCCGTTTGTGTGCTTTACATTTCTATGGAATTGGTAGATTTTTGCCACCAATTTTTTGAAAAGTGAAAACGGAATATCCCGGCCTCCACAGTGGTATGTGGAATAGCTTGGACGTGATAACCCGTCCTTCGCGGTTAAAGGATTAATCTAATTTCGTCTCGGCATGTTTCTAATGCATTTTTTGTTACTTTTAACCTGTATGGCGTCCTCTAACTGAAAGTTATATTATCCCTTTAAGTGTGGAGTGGGTTTTTCAATACCCACACCCCAATGTGGAGTGGTTTTTGAATTAATGTCACTTTCTCAAGAAAAGTTGATAACTTCTGAACTATAAGTCTGGGAGAGGTGACAGTTAGTAATTTGGAAAGGTGACAACATTTTCTTCCTACCTGGTTAGAATTTCAGCATCATATGGTAAACCTTGAAGCACTGCACAACACACAATCCAACATTGCAGGATTCACAATAATATCGTGATTCCTTCTGAATCTTCTTTCCATTCTTATCTACCTTGGTGCTGCAAATCACACATTTTTGCATGGCCACTGACTTGCATTTGGTTGAAGGAACTTGCTGGAGAAAGCGCCACTCCATCAGACCTCACACAGCATGTACAGCTTGATTCCGAACTGGGCATGCTTTAGTGGCATGAACTGCTTCCAGCCAAGCATGCCCTTGTGCAGGAGCAGGCTCTCATCAATTGAAATTTCTCTATAAGGAGTATAAGCTGACCTAAACTTGTCCAGCATGCACTGGTAAATTGGCCAAATCTTGTGTAGCATCCAGAAGGGGTGGGTTCTGGATGGTGGCATTGTCCACAAAGTGGAGGAACTGGGTGATGAGACTGAACCGGAGCTCAGTCAGTGCCAGAAGAAGAGGGTGTCGGCCAGCTCACTGGTGGACCAGTACATGGGGATGGTTGGCTTCTGGATCACCCCTTGCCGGATGACAAGGGCCAGCCAGATCCAGAAGTCATCCACCGACATGTTCGTCCAGTGCCAGAGGCGTGACTTGTGTGATAGGACAGAGCTGACCAACTTTTGACCAGCATACTTGTTGGTTTGAATCACTATTTCCCACACCATTTCCGTGCCCACAAACACTTTGAACAAGTCCAGGGGGTCCAATCTAGCATTGAAGGTATCTGTAATGCTGGAGCTGGGACCCAGTATGCCCTGGAACAGAAATGGCGGCAACGGCAGGGAGCCAGCACCCACTAAACGAGCAAAGTTGAAAAATCGACAGTTCTGGTTGAACAATCACTGTCCTGATTGTCGGAATTGCCATATTCCGATGATGTTTCACTGTTAGAGGACCTGTCTAGCTCATGCCCAGCACTCACATCACTTTCACCATCACTTTCCAAGCAATCCGACACAATTCTGGATGGTCCAGCAGTTGCTGGACGCTTGTGCGACTTTGTTTTCGCAAGAGATGCCATTGCCAAAATCGCCTTTTTTGAAAATGTCAAAAAGACGTTGGCAAAATGTGCTCTCTCGGATCTGTTGTCAGACGCTGGCAACAGATGGCGCATCCAGCCCAGCAAGTGAGTATGGCCAATGATATTTACATTTTTTCTCTATCCATTTGTGCACTTTATATTTCTTTGGGATTGGCAGATTTTTGCCACGATTTTTTTGAAAAGTGAAAGCGTTTCAACATGGTTTCCACGGTGGTATGTTAATGCGGCTTCCATGCTTAAAGGGTAAATAAATCTCCAGCAGTACTAGTTCTTCAATATTTTTAATCCAGCAAGCTCTCAAATAGTGCATAAGCACAGTGAGAGTTTGCAACCTGGATGTGTAAGGACTTTTATCTTTTCTACTAAACTGAAATAAAAAAGAAATATATGTACATACCTTCTGAATCTTTTTCCATTCTGACTTTCTGTCAGTCTCAAACATGTTGCTGACCACTTGCAAGAGATTCTGATTGGATTAAACAAGAATATTCAAAGTGTATAACATCTGATTTCGTTTAGTCAATCATTGGAACTGAAAATTTATTTCATAGTTAAATGATTTCATTTTTATCTTCACTCTACTAATTATTTTAAGGTACGACTCGTCATATCGCTGTTGGTTTAGCGACTGACTGGTTCCGCAGTTCCGGATTCGATTCCCGGCACGGGCTCTCGATTATTTGATCCCAGGGTATTGGTGAAAATGTGCCCCTCACACAGTCCCAAGAGCCCCAACAGGAATACAGAAACTCTTGTTGAGATATACAATTCAGTACAAAGTGAATAACCCTCTCCAATAATTGGTTGCCATAAGCATCTCCTATCCCCCAGGAGTTCACCTCGTAATTGCCTAGAATAAGTCTTATAGGTAGGGTCGGAAATTTAATATGTATCTGAAAAGGAACGATGTTCGTTTGGCAACTGAAATTTTCCTCAAAGCAATTTGTTCAAAATCTTTTAATAGAAGTGGGTTGTATTTTATACATGTGCCTTGTTCACATGAATAATGAATTTTCAGAAAAAAATAAATTGTGTCACAGCAGAAGTAGGAACGTGCATGACTCCTGCATGACAAGTTCTAAGAAAAGGTAATGTGATTTACCTGGAAGGCAGACATCTCATCTGCTGTCATGTTTTTTTTAATCTTGTGTGTGTCAGTAAGAAGGGCCACCATGTCAGAAATACTTTGCAGTCGGTCCACCTGCGCCTGAAGGCTATCAATATTGCTGTCTCCACTTGACTTTGTGTTGGACTGGCTTAGCCAGGTGGTGGGTCCTGGAGCGGTCCACTGAATGCTGGAATTTGCTGTCAAAGATGAGTTTGATGATGGTGCAGTTCCGGTGACAATGGGATTGACGACTGCTGGGTAGGTGGGCGATGTGGCTAATTCAGAAGGGTCACTGGAAACCACTCCTGTGTCCAGGCTCATTTTCCTTAGAAGCTCCACTGCCTGTTCATGCTGAACTGGATCAGACAGGTCCAGCCTGGTTCTCTGAAAGCAAACCGGAAAAATAGAATTTATGGTCAAAGCCACATCTCAATAGTTTCAAGACCAGGTATGAAACACTTGCAATTAGTATACATTGCCAAAATTTCATTATGACTTTGCAGTATTAACCCTTTAATCGTGAAGGACAAGTTATTTCGTCCACGTGATTCCACATACCACCGTAAAAGATGAAATTGTCTGTGTTCACATTTCAAAAAAATTGTGGCAAAAATCTGTCAAGGGCAGAGAAATATAAACCACGTGATTGGCTAGAGCAAAAAATGTAGATATTGAAAACCACCCACATTTCTAGTACCGGTGGCACCATCTGGCTGCAGCATCCGGCAACAGTTGCAGGCCCATTCTGTGATTTTTTTTTTATGTTTTAAAAAAACGATATTTTTGCTATGGCGGTGCTCGCTAAAACAAAGTTGTGCAAGTTCTGGAACGTCCAGGATTGTGCCGGATTCGAGTGAAAGTGATGAGGAAAGTAACATGCATGCCAGATTCGAGCTGGATGAGTCCTCCAGCAGTGAAACATCGTCAGAATCAAACAATTTCGATGAACAGAACAGTGACTGTTTGACCAGAACTGTGGATTTTTCGAAATTGCGAATTTGGTTTTTTGTGGGTGCTGGCTCCCTGCCGTAGCCGCCATTTCCATTCCAGGGTGTGACGGGTCCCTGCTCCGGCATTATGGATACCATAAATGCTGGATCGGACCCCCTGGACCTGTTCAAAGTGCTTGTGGTTGCAGAAATAGTGCAAGAAATAGTGAAAGAAACCAACAAGTATGCTGGCCAAAAGTTGGCCAGCTCGGTCCTACCATGCAGGTCACGCCTCCGGCACTGGACGGACATGTCGGTGGATGACTTCTGGATCGGGCTGGCCCTCATCATCCAGCAGGGGTGATCCAGAAGCCATTCATCGAGATGTACTGGTCCACCAGTAAGCAAGCCAACATCCCCTTTTTAGGTGCTACATGACTGAGCTCCAGTTCAGTCTCATCAACCAGTTCCTGCACATTGTGGACAATGGTACCATCCAGCAGGAGAAGGACACCCACCCCTGCTGGAAGCTGCACAAGATCTGGCCAGTGTGCCAGGACATGCTGGAGAAGTTCAGGTCAGCATATACTCCAAAAAAAGAAATTTTAATCGATGAGAGCCTGCTCCTGCACAAGGGCAGCCTTGGCTGGAAGCAGTTCATGCCACTGAAGCATGCCCGGTTTGGCATCAAGCTGTACATGCTGTGTGAGGCCAGCACCGAATATGTCTGGACCTCAATCTTCTACACCAGGAAAGGCATGGCATGGTATGGCATTTCTTGTACCATTTCCATGCTCGATGACAAGTACTGTGACCAGTCACAGACTGTCCAGGTGGTGCTGATCCTGCTGGATCCACTGCTGGACAAGGGTACTGCCTGATGGCCAACAACTACTACATGTCCTCCTACTTGTCTGACCTGCTCCTGAAAAGGACAGACTCCTATGGCACTGTCCTGAGCAACAGAAAAGACCTGCCACCTGGACTGAAGACCACCAAACTCAAGCAGGGCAAGCTGCTGGCCTACCAGCGGGGCAAGTTGCTGACCATCAAGTGGCGTGACAAGAAGGACATCCACCTCCTGTCCAGCATCCAGCGCCCGGAAGAGGAAAGCTGCTGTCAAAACCCAAAGTTGTAGTGGTGTAACACCAGATGATGGGTGGAGTGGACAAGGCTGACCAGTGCCTGACATACTATGACAGCATCCGTAAGAAGAGCCGGGTCTTCTACAAGAAGATCTTCCGGCACCTCACAGGTCAGGCCACCTTCAACTCCTTCATTCTTCAGAAAAGCTGGGTGGCCGGCCAAAACACTTCTTGAATTTTGCCAGCAACTTGTGCAATTGATAATCTTGGCCCTCTTTAAAAGTGAGCAAGTTGCCAAGCTTGGTCACTGGCTGCCCAGCGAGGGTCCAGCACATCTGCTGGAGCGGCACTTTTTAGAGTATTCCGGCAAACAAATGCAAAAAAATGGTAACGCAAAAATGTGTGGTGTGCTGCTCCGTGTGCCCGGGCCGGGAATCGAACCCAGGACTGCCGAGCCACAGTCAGTCGCTAAATCAACTGGGCTATGACAATGAAAGGTCTCATTACGTTAGGGGTTTCCTCGAATTCATTTGATACCAGCACACAATCAAATTTACGGTACTGTCTACCTTGGGTAATTATAAATATTAATTTTCCACAGGAGATGTTGATGTGATAAATTTGATAGATGTGAATCAATTACAATTACAGTATCGTAATTGTAACTTGCAGCCCAGAAAGGGGCCTATGGTGGAGGTCAAATGAACAGTTAAGGACAAAGGTGGTTGTCATATCCTAACAGGCGCTTGACTTGACTCATTTAGGCTATTCCACTGTTGAGACACTCTGGGGAAATATGAGTTGAAGTATGAGTCACATCTACAATACAGCGTCCGAACCATTCTAGTATGCCCCACTCTTCTACACCTAGTGGGAACCTGTCTCACAATTTCCCCAATAAATTCCCCAAGTAATTGTCGATAATGATGAAATTGTTAAGTTCTCAGACACACTCCAAAATATCCAACCAGGAATTAATTTCACACATGAACGCATGACAAAAGGCAGAATCCCGTTCTTAGACATTGTATTAATACTCGACGAATTTGGAAATATCAACACAACAGTATATCGTAAACCGATGTCTGTAATTAATCCTCCCAACTACAACTCATATGGGGGGAAAACATATGTCAATAATGACATGTATAATGCCACAAATCGGTGCTACAGAACATGCTCCATGAAAAAATTGAGAGACATCGAATTACAATTCTTATTCCGGTCATTTTTGAACTAATCTGGTTGCAAACCAAAGCACATCATCGCAATTTTCGAAAAAGCAAGGAGGATACATTACAGACACAATTTAGAATACTTTTATAAAATAGACCACCCTCTAATAAAATCGGC
>JAQGBY010006548.1:0-12934 GCA_034698785.1 Mycogona germanica
ATTAATCTTTTTGAATATTTTTATTAAGTTGTTAAAAAAATAGCTAGATTATTATTAAATTTGGTGGCCAATCAATCAATTATCAAAATGTTCAATCGTATAAATAGAAACGATATCCAATGTTATTTTAGTTATTGCTAATTCCATTTGTTTTTTGCCTCAATAGGGGGAGCTGCCTCCGCCGTTACCAGTGCCGCCGCTGCAGCAGACGTTGCAGCGCTACCTACATGCCGTCAAGGCGGTTGTTAAAAAAGATAAATATGAGGCCACCGAAAAGATCGTGGCCAAGTTCGGGGAGCCGGGCGGAGAGGGGGAATACCTGCAGAAGAAACTAACCGAGATTGCAGCCACCAAAGATAACTGGGTGAGTGATCTGATTCCCGGTTTTATTGAAACAAAAATAAAATGTGCCACTACCGTTGAACTGAACTGCCACAAGAATTGTTAGTTGCGCATAAGACACCAATAATACAAATTAGTTGGAGCTGATGACTTATCCAGTTGTCCCACACAACCACATAGGTACTTGTGACTCCTACACCTCTCACTTCCGGCATATGCTAAATTTTGCTATTGTGTTGGAATCCATTGTGGCTAGATGAGTAATAACAATGTCAACAATACGACAGACGCTTGGGTAAGGGACGAAGAATAGGGATAAGTGCAATTTATGGCACTTTTTGGCGGCGCACACTCGCTAACTATGAACAAACACGAATATACGAGGATTATTAATATTTGCATACGGCTGGAGGGAGATGTGACAACAGGCAAGTCATCCTACGTGAGGTGGCATACTCATGCTGATCAGGAAGGACGAACCTCACGAACGACTTAATTGACTGCTGCACGACCTCTCAATAAATTCTGTCGGTTTTAATGAAATAAATAACTTTGGAAGATGATGGCTGTTTAGAAAACCAATTGGTAGTTTTTTACTTTTGACAATGCGCCAAAACGGAACGCACCTGAGCGCTACTTCAACGCAACCTCACCGACAAAATAGCCAAAAATATATGGATCCAAATGAGGGATGGTCCATTGGACATCCACATAAGTTGCATCCATAGCTACTGGTTCATCAATCAGTACATGTTGCCCTATGTTTCCGTAACAGCGGATCTGCGTGACATGACAAGAAAGAAAGAAAAAAATGAACCTGCATCGTGACAAAACGTTTTTGGCATCGAATAAAACGAATAGGCAGCGGTGGCGCCCAAATGTCAATGTCACCATTTTTCAATGACAACGGCAAAAGGAAAAAGGTTAAGACCGGTCGGCTTACTTATTACGTGAGTGCTTCATTATGCGAGGGAGAGAGACAGAGACTCGTGTGTCAACGTGAGGAATTGACTGACGCTCATCTGTGGCAGCGAACCCCTTCTCCATTATTGGAGCTGTCACGAGCGTTGACCTGTGACACGAGTGGGAGGGCGCGCTTCAATCTCGACTGCGGCGAACAAACATGCCTCGGGTACGGTGTTCTGTTTTGGTTGACGCGTCCGGACGTGACAAGGTCTCTTTCGTGCAATCGCCTAGTCCACGTTAAGTGGATGAAGCGGGGGTGTACATTCTGCACGACTGTAACAACATGGGCATATGACGTCATTTCATTGCAATCGATCTTAAAATGCAAATCGACATTTTCTGACCTTGTTGAGAGGGCGTGTTTTCAAAACAGAATTTTATTTCGTTCCTTTACAATTTGTACGATTCTCGGAGGGCTAGTTGGTAGCGAGGCACTCTTGGCATCCGATCGTCCCGGGTTCGATCCGTGGCGCGGACTCGAGGAAACGTGTATTACATCGCTTTTATGGAATTGAAGTACAGTACCATCAAGTAGGGGCACATATATCTATTTAAGAGATACCAAAAATAAATAATATATTGAAGTGACTTCGTAATTTAGTTTAAGATTATTCTTAACTGAACTCGATCAGTGTCGAGAATATGTACACCCATTGGGTCATAGTTGTGACAGCCGTCAGCATCGGTTCTCTGTCGATATTAATAGACGCGTGACATCAGTGTATATACCTGGTACTTAATTTTAATCGCGGATACGAAAGATGCCACTTAAGCATGATCAGGTTTTATGTTATGTTTTAGAGCAATACGTAAAAATCGCTAAGAATGTGCTCAATTTATCGCTTCCATCACATAAGCTATGATTAATTGTTCTAAAAAGATAGCACCCAAACATTGTACTTCTCTAGTAGTGCAATTCTACAAAGGTAATGGTTGGTTCAGAGACGAACCAGTGATGCGACGTTCGCATCACAAGTTCGATTCCCAACTGTACTGGCGAAAATGCACCCTTCGAGTTC
The DNA here is from genome assembly GCA_034698785.1 of Mycogona germanica. Lineage (NCBI taxonomy): Eukaryota > Metazoa > Arthropoda > Diplopoda > Chordeumatida > Chordeumatidae > Mycogona > Mycogona germanica. The sequence goes on from JAQGBY010006548.1 coordinate 2,328, forward strand.
TGTTGAAGCTCCGAATTACAAAGAGTACAGAATTTTCTATTTCATTGCTCACAACATTTGAAAGAGAAAATAAGACATTAAAATTATAAAAATCATCAAGCGTTTCAGCAATTAATTTTTATTTTCATTGATGGTTACTCTTAACCCAGGCGAAGCCTTCCTGTAATTCATAAAAGGATCTCGATAATACAAGTATTTATAGTTAACATTTTTTAATGAAAATATCGCTGAAGAAGCATCGGTATTAATTTCTCCTATCAATTATGCAGTTCATCATCGGAGTTACTAAAATTCAAAATGGCTGTCACGATCTTGCTCACAGGTCCTCCACGTCAGATGCTTCACAAGTCGACTTTTCTCGCTCATTCTGTCAGAGTCGAATCTCCACGTAGGTGCTCCACAAACCCTAGGCAAGGTGCGGTATCGAGGCCGGGCGCCACATTTCTATTCGAGGCACGTAATTTGAAAGAGAGATCTCATCATTGCCTTCAAATGTAATTAACGAAATGGAAGAAGCCGAAGCCCGCTAAGCTCCGGGCTTTATGGTCTTCGCCCCTCCGCTCTCTATCCACTCTCCAAAATTGAAATTTCCAATAAAACTGGGGCTCAACGTGATCGCGCGCACCGGGTTAAGGTGCTGTTCTACTCCTACAAATTTATATGGGATATCGCGGGGACGCCATAGTGGTGCCGCTCAACATCACTAGATGGTGTTGAAATTGTCGGCCGTGGTGTTCAAGGACTTCGGTTTAATTCAATTTCGAAATGCCTTTAAAAATCTTCAGTTGGTTTTAAAGGTTTCACTTTTATTTGTTAAATTACTACAGAAAGAGCCCGTTTCGATCGGCTGCCCCCGTCATGGCATCGAGAGTAAACAACCTTAAAACTTTATATTTATTTAAAACTCTGGTTTGGATGTGGCAATGACGCCGCAATACGTGATTTAAATTTTAAAAATTGGATGTTCAGCGCCATTTTGGCCAAAGAATTTGTCTTTTAATTGGCAACGTTTAAAACTTGAACGGCTAATATCTCGAGAAATACGCAAAATCGACAAATGAAATAACTTGCACCCGACTAACAATTTGCTGAACTATTTACAGCTCAAATTGTATTCAATATCGTTAAGCCGTTCGTAAGTAAACGCCCGAACAAACTGTTAAAAGAAAAAATAAAGGACATTCAGAATTATAATATAGATGACAGCCAATGAACGGTGTCTCCTATGGACATTGCACCACGAGCTTCTTAAGAAAGTTTCAAATATTGGCGAAAGAGCTACTTTAATAGCATGTCGATGTAATAAATAACTCGTTCGATTTTGCTTCCTTGGAAAACATAAATTGTTCTCGAAACAATACTCTTAATTCGGATGACCGGCTTTGAGAAACTGTTCCTGTCTTTTGTGTTTTATCAAAGCTTGTCACCGTTTTATGATCGCCCGCTCTCAGTACTGTTTAAGGTGGGTTCAATTCAATTTAATGAGGTGTAAATACGTCGCTTTTAAAATTGCGAGAATGGTCGTTATTCTTTACGATCGCATCATAAAATGGATTCAACTCGCCAAACCGTGACAAACATCGTAAAAGTCTGTACCATCATGGTGGACTTCGTGGGTTTTACGTTCAAATCCCTGCCAGGTATAGCAAGGACTAAATACACTCTGTATAAATGTCGTATCTTTATTTAAAGAGATGGCATGAATAAATAAATTCAATAGTTAGGCTCATAAAATCTAAGTTTAATAACACGCAACAGCAATAACAGGTTTTAACTAGGCACGTTTTCAAATCGTGTTGACGTGGACAAATATGTAAAAACATTCCAGTCAGAATTTCAAATATAATATCAATTTTTTAAACGAAATTATTCGTTAAAAAAATAATGACTGCATAATGACTACCATGCTGCATACAGAACACATTAAAAATTGAAACTTGTTTCAGAATTCTCTTCCACTAATCCTCCAGGGTGAATGTGATGCACAAATTTGATGAACGCGTAATCGATTAAAGAAACACTTAGCTCTGTACCATCGTCAAGAAAGATTAAGGTTAAGGGGTAAAAGATAAATTTGCTTGGCATGTGTAACTAAGAAATGATTTGGTCATTTTCTTTAACATAATCTTGTGAAAATCAGGTGAAAATATAACTAGAGTACCATTACCCGAACTGGGCTCCAATATCTTCGGACAGGTACCCGGTCTCAAGAGGACATGTAGCAAAGACGAAAATCGAAAAAGGGCCCCTGGTAACGATTGGTGCACAAAAGTTCCGCAGAGTAAAATCTATTCTAAAGTGCCACGTAGGATATATATAAGGCGTGTTCGGTATAGGAATAGCAGCCATAGAGTGGGGACATGGATCGAGAGACGGAGTGAGAGAGACGAACAAATTGAGGTTTTGTTTCGCGTGCGTTTGCAATTCATCATTGTTGAATCCGCTAGAGACAGCAGTCGACGCAAGCTCCATCTCCATATAGAAATATCTTTTTTCCCCTACACCCCAGCTTGCCTATCGAGCCTCAGAGTGCCACCGAAGGAGACAAAGGCGTGTCAGAAAAACTAGAACGACTGACACCAAAAATGTTTCCTTCCTGGCATTGTAAAACAGTCTACTGGTACCAAAAATATGTTCTCTTATTATTCTTCCTTCCTTGCATTCACTGTAGACAGCTGGATACACAAAACAATATTCATAAATATGTAGACAATACTACAAAACCTCACTGTATAAGACTTGGTAGAGAATTTCAGAAAAATATCTTGCATCTTGCATTACATTTACAGGTAATTAAATAAATAACAATTATTTTATTTACCCTTCTCCAGTTTTGATCAAACAAATTTTCTATATATTTTGCTATGTCTCAACAAACGTACTTCAGCATTTACACTTTGTGTCTACAGGTACATGTGTGTTGGTTTGAATTGGAAAATGATGTCTACCTAGATAAACCACATCGACGGAACATGTAACTGGAGAACTTCCCTGAATGAGAGACAAACTAGGTTTTTTAAATGCCAGAACTGATAACAAAACCGATAATGTGAGATATTTTACTCTTGTTCATTGTTCTTTGGAATATTGAATAACTGTCTTTGTTTGGGCTCGACCTCGCCATGCCATATGAAATTGCTGCCCCTGAAAGGATAAAAATTGTCAATCCTTTAGTTTTGTGAGCTTGCAACAGAATCTTCTGACAAGTTCCGTTTGGCGTATTGTGTGATTGCCAAATTTAACTGTACAAGGGGCAGCTGAAGCGTGATAACAAATACCCCTTAGTGGGTCTCACCAATTTCAACGAGAAAATATTACTATTCAGTGCTCTTGCGCGTTTTATTTTACGTGTCAAGCCTATAATTTGAAATTTTCTGCACACGTTTGCAGAAGCAGCGTCACCCGCAGAAACGCCCGACCTTTCCTTCCTTCCTTCCTCACGAGTCATCATCCGAATTCGCGTTTCCCCTTCTCTTGCTCTCTCACTCTCTCTGTCTAGAACTCTGTGTTTTGCCTGCGGTCACTTGTTCCGCGAAAACCAATTTGCCCATCTGACAGTTCAGTCTGCCAACAGAGACTAGCGGGAATCGAACACGAAGGGAGGGACTAAAATGGCAAGAAAAAAATTGGAGTTATCCGAACAGTCATTCACCCTTAAGAACTGTCGTTTCAATTGCAAAAAACAGTGCACTGGCGAAACGTCTAACAAAATAATCACGATTATTTCGAATTGTGTTTCCATGTTTTATCAAATATTTATTTTTATTAGAATTTAAAAAAATTGATTCAACTGAATAATTGAAAATTAATTGCAAACATGTCGAACTTATTTGACCATCCAGAAAATTCATACAGAAATATTGATTTTTATTAAAAAGATTTAAAAAATTGCTTCAACTGAAAAAGAATTGCAAACGCGTCGAACTTATTTGACCATCCAGAAATTTTATTTGGCCCTCAAATAATTTTAAATGTTTATTTACTTCATCGTTTTAAAATATCCTTTATAGATTTGAAAAGTTATTCAAATTAAATTTGCTCGAATATGTACTCGTAAAAGACAATACTCTGTACATGCGTTTAACATTTATTTATAATACTAAACGAATTTTTCCCCATTCAAATATTTTGAGAAATTGGACGTTTCTTTTATTTGTTCACTATCTAATATAAAAAGCTTGTTTGTAATTTACCATTGCACGTTGTATATTTGTAGTATTTGTTCATATTATTACGTAGTAGTTAGTATTAAGCAACATGTCTACATGTACATTTACTTGTACATGTACACACACACATGGTCTCTATCGTTTAAATTAGGTGTCACTGGAAACGTTACTTCACAACGAATCACTAGTAGTTGTGCGTCTATCCCCCGAACGACAAGAAATTACCATAGTTGACAAAAAAGTTCGATACCTCTGGACACAAAGTTCATTAGGGCGACAATCATCCCTCATTCCCCCAGATCCGTTGAAACCGAAATCTCGTTCATCCCTCAAGCCTCAAAGCCCCTATTTTTACTAGGGGTAACCGGTATTCAGCTCTCACGACAAAACACACTGCCTTCCTTAATTTTCGTTAAAAAAAGGGTTTGACGACTGGTGACGTGAAACGTTTTAATTAAAACGAAAAAAGGAACTGCTTCGTTCTTTAGGGAAAACTACTAAATTAGAAGTGAACGAAAAACGAAATCCAGTTAAATCCATGTTGCCAGATACTTACATTACAGTTTCCCTGTTTAGGAACATACGTGGTATATTGGAAGATTTCTAGTATACAGTTCCATTCACCAAATGAAAGTCTAATTTTTTGACTTAAACATGCAGTCCTTATCATTTCCCTTGCACATTCTGTAGGCAAGCTTTCCCGCAATACATCTGTGTATTGCATGTTTTGATGCGCGACTTCACGCGCTGCCCGAATTATGAAACCGTTATTAACGTTCTTGTAAACTTGTTAAAAAAGACTAGATATCTAACTACAAAATTTTATGCGGCTTGTCGCTAGGTCGAGGAATCAATAAATTTCCCCGACACCCTCCTCAATGCATACGATTGGGTTTAATTGGTGTAGACAGGAGGATAAAATCTATGTGTCGGCGGTTTCGGGTTCGATTCCCGGCGCGGGCTCTCGACTATTTCGACCCCGGGGGTACGGGTGAAAATTTGCCACTTGCAGAGTGCCTAAGAACCTAGAGGGGTACAGAAAATCCTACAGTGCAGTGACTGCAGTGATGGGATATAAAAAATAACAGGAATCCGAGAAGACAACGCCTATCCATAAGAGTCACCACGGTTCCACGGGCACGTACATGTATTCTGTTTTTTCCTAACAGTTTCTAAGTGGAAGTAAGAGACAGTAAAGAATCCGAATAGAAGAGATTGTATCACCAATTTCCTCAAAAACGAGTTAAACGTTGCTGAGCCTAAATATCCCGGGAAACGTCTGATGATCACGCCGCCAAAATGTTAGTGGGTTGTCAAACATGTCAAACACAATCAGCAGACCATGTACTCTGTTTTACAAGTCAAACTCAATTTACAACAAAAATTCACCTACACTGCAAAAAACATTTTTGTCTTTCGAGAGTCGCAAAAACCTGAAATTTTTAATTGCAAAACAAAAATATAATCAGGTTGGAATCTCATGAGACTGTCTCAATTTTTTAGTAGAAGTTTTGCTAGTTTTATTTACTCGATATGTGTTTTAAACAATTTGTTTATCACGGATTTTGACACTCTCAAAGGACAAAATATAAATCTTAGATCCACAGAGGACCTGAGGAGGATAGTCCCCATGGCTAACATAGTCGTAGCCGCCCTTACAACCAGCAGAGACTGCAGTTCCCGCCGCCCGACCATTAATTCTTCGCAATCGCAAGCCTTGCTACATGCCTGGTGGGCGACATGCTTTCGTGGCTAGGCAAACAAACGACGCCGTGTCTTCGGGGCGCCTTCGTTACGCCTTCGGTTAGTACGGTACTCCCCTTATCCTCCCCCCTTCCATCCCACGGGACCTTCTCCCCATCTCCCCATCTCCCCCATCCCACCTTTCCCTCCACGCTGAAAACTACCCGCACAGCCTCCCTTCCTTATAACCCCCGTCGCATCCGCCGTAACTCTCTCCCTTCCCCTCAATACGTGCACCCCTGGACGAATAATGCAAATACACAGATGAGATGACGAGGGGTAATAGAAGCAGACGAAGGGGAAGGAAAGCAAGGAAGGGTGGTCTGATCGTATACTGGGACCCTCTTGCTTTCATTTGATCCATATCTCTCAGCCAATTGCATCATGACGACCCGGTACTCAAATAAGGTTCCACGCTTCGACACCAGGTGGATCTCTGCTCGCAAATCACTAAGGTGGCGTTTACATAGGAGAAGATCGGCTGCTAAGGAGCCGATCTTAGTCGCATAGGAGTCAAAAGACCGTCGGTTTCAGATGTAAACCGGCTCCTTTGAGAATTGGACATTTATAATTTGTCCTACTCTGAAGGGAGCCTCACATGGGATCCATTTTCATTGAACGCAAAGAAACGTAATTACATGAGCGTGCTAATATTAACATGAGCGCCAATGGCACGACGAGAAAGCGCCACAGTAGCGCTCTCAGAGCCGAATAGCGTGCTCAGAGTCATTTCGGCGTTGGGAGACACCAATGGTGTTGCGGTAAAGGCTCCTTTGGAGCCGATTTTTTATTTTATAAGTGAGGATCGTTGGTCACATAGGAGCGGAGCGCGATCCTATATTCTGCTCCCAAGAAGCCGATCTTTTCCGGTGTAAACACCGCTTAATAAGCCACGCAGCAATTGTTTTCCTCATGTTGCGTGAGATACGCTCCTGGGGGTGAATTCATAAGTGAGTGTAAGTGTAATTCTTGTAACAAGTGTAGGATTGCGTCGCGAATTGAGTGTGCATCCATAGGAACCAATTTTGGGAATGCATTCGATGTACGGACGCACCTGCTCTACCAGAATTACACTTATAGAGTACACCCTCTAGTACACAATCCACCCTCTGGTGGTGAGGTCAAATTTCGCTGCCCACTTGAGTGGGACCAGACGCCAGATCTTGGGAGGATATGTGTAGTAGCGAAGGCGGCGAGAGACGGGATGAATATCCCATCCATCTACTAGCTGTCCCACCTACAGACCCCGTATTCAATCCCCCTCCTCCTCCTCCGAACCTCCGAGTGTCCTCCCCGTGTACTTCGCCAGCACCTAAGCGACGCCCAATTTCATTCGAAATCCGCTAACGAACGTGAGGCTTAGCGAGGAGTCTGCCGATCCCCGACAGCCAACGCTAACTTAGTCGACGCGAGTCTGCGGACCAGACGAAATTCTTCGCGCAACTGAGAGCTTGCGAAATCATCAATTGCCAACGGTTATGCCTACGCCGACATTATTAAAAAAAACACAAATACCAAATTATTATTTTAAAATATTGGAATAATGTTTCATCCTTCGAGTTAATGAGTGATTGTAGTTGGTGTAGCTTTAATTACTCATCTGTAATGGTGCCAGTATTAAACTAATAAAATGCCAAATGTAAAATAATAAAATGTAAAAATGCCAGTATTAATAATCAGTTATAATTTTTTTAAATGCTTTATCATGAAAAGATATTTCAAATAGAAGAAAACTCCAATTTGATAAAAGTTAGTAATTGAGTGATGAATAACCAAGCTAGCCTAGACCCTCACTTTGAACGACGATTGTATCATTATAAACAGTATTGAAACAACAAACAATGTCTATTTCCAAATAACAATTCCGTATTACATTTGTAACGCTATACATCCGAATCCACATGCGAATTTGATATCCACACGATCGGGAGAATTTGTGTAGCAAACACAAAAAAACCCCATTCCATTCGACGAGGATTCCATTCTGAGCCGAGCCACCTCACGAGGTCGTCTGTTTTTAACGCAGCTGAAGCAATTCTGGCTATCGCTAACCATGTCCCGTCCAAAGCTTTAGTGGGATTTGCAACTTATTCCGTCGCACTCCGCATATATCGCGCGCCGCAGATGGAGTGTAACGCTCCCGATCGCTGACGGAAACGCCGTATGTGTGCCTATATATACTGTGGAGCAATTACGGAAATAGGCGAGAGCTGCGACAAAGGCATGAAGCACTGCCAACCGTTATATAACCCTATTATCGGGAAGTTGAGAGCTTTGCCATATGGATGTGACAAAAAAAATTATAAAGTAAACTACAGAGAGACAAGTGTATTTAAGACAAATTCTTTTGAGAAAAGAATAAAGTGGCCAGACGATCATATATCGCCACAACCAAGTTAATTTTCTCGCAACACATAGAGAAGTGCTGACTTTACCTATGCACATGTAAGAGATACCTGGCAAGAGTCAATTACTTTTAAAGTCGCTTCACTTAACCAGATTGAGTTTCCAGCAACGCAACCACTTCCTGCGGTGAACAAAGATGTCGATCCCACATGATCATGCGACCAATATTGGGCTTTTGGCTTGTATTCTGAAGGGGGATTGTAATGTCAAAATTGGGGAAATTGTGAGCCAGGCTCCTATTAGGTGTAGAAGAGCGGGACCTACTAGAATGGTTCGGGAGCTGCATTGTAGATGTGGCTCGTACTTCAACTCCTATTTCCCCAAAGTGTGTCGACAGTGGAATAGCCTAAATGAGTCTCAAGTCAAGAGCCTGTTAGGATAGGACAACCACACTTTTGTCCTTAACTGGTCGTTCGACCCCCGCCATAAGCCCCATCCGAGGGATCTCGGTGGTGTAATGGTTAGGGTGTCGAGCTGTTATTCCCGTGATCGCGGGTTCGATTCCCGACCGAGACCAGAGAAATTCCTACCGCACGCTTTCCTTCGGAATGGAAGTAAAGCCGTGGGACCCGTGCCTGTACGCTGGTGGACCTCCTTAACAAATATCTCAGAGACACCTTTGTCATTAACTGGTCGTTCGACTCCCGCCAAAGGCCTCATCCGGGGCTGCTTGTGGGTGCATATTGTAATTGTAATGATCGGCTCAAGAGAAATCATTGTTTTGAAGAGTTGATATATTGCTCGAAACCCAGGCCAGCAAATCTTTAGGTAACCATAGGTAAGAACCGTAGAGAAAATCCCAATAATGTATGTATTTTCTGCCGATCTAATCTGCACTATCTCTTTTGCCTAATTTCAAATTCCAGCTCTCCCTTAATGAGGACAACAGATATGCACTGTGCACTTCCATATATGAAACGGTGCAACCCAGAGTGGAGTAACTGGATTTTTTTTAAAATTAGTTATAAGCGAAAATTTATCTTGGCATGTGAAACTATCAAAAGACAATATCAGAGGCCAGCAAATGGAACTCAATGATGACGCATCTAGTAAAAACCTCTTGTATCTAAATTCGAAAGAATAGATTCACCGCCTCCTACATTTGTCGATGTACCTGATTATATCATTAATGGCTTACGTCTGGCATTCTTCCGACACGAAAAACCAGCTTCATTAGGGGGCAAATTTTGCGTACGACAAATAGTTTGACGCAAATAAAAATCAATCACGCGTGTGATGTATGCGAGTCGCGCAGCAGTTCGTCGTCACTAAATTTCCATAGAAAGCGCTCCAGATTTCTATAGAGTGAGTGAAAGAGAGCGCTCCGCAGTGCGGCGGGGCGCGCCCGTAAATAATTGAACTAATTGTAATCTCATTTGGACCTTTCAAAGAAAAGCTGTCTCGTTGCGGCCGCCACGTACATGGGAATCAACCTCCCCAAAATCCTATTTTCAGCAGAGCGCGTAGACGGGACCGAAAAATATACGTAATCCTTTTAAAAAAGCATGTCGTGCCCATGGCTGACTGAGATAGAGAGAGAGAGAGAGATAGAAAGAAAAAATGACAACACGCAAATGTACTTAAGTTGTCAAGCATGAATTTAAATTAGGGAATAATTTGGATAAATAAATAAGACACGCGATTACATCGGAAAGTCGTTTCCTTATCAGGAGCGGTGGGACGAGTTGGTGCTCCGGTGTGCAGACCCCGATAGCATCGATCATTGGCTGCGTTCATTAGGGTTTTGGGGCGACTTCATGTCGAGTGCCATCGGCGGTAGCGGAAAAGACATCATCGATGAGTGGCGCCATCTCAGAAATGCTTCTTGATCTTTCGTCGTCGCTCAAAGTTGCTGACTAGGACGTTAGATAATTGTTCCTCATCTGGAGCCGTGCCATTCGCCGTAGTCGTCGTCTCAAAACCCAACACCTGCAATTATATACCAAAATAATTGCAGTGGTCAGCCACGATTACATAACAACTCTATTTGTTCACACTTTATCTGGAGTCATGTGACGACAGGTTTAGTCGTCTCAAAAACCGACTCCTGCAATTATTTACCAAAATAATTACAATCGTCAATTATGATTACATTTCAAATGTGTGTCATTTAATTTCTAAAGACATGAAAATTATATGTGCATGTAGGTCACCACGGTAATTTTGTTTTCCCATTAAAGCTAAAATTACATGTTCTAACAGTTAAAGAAAGTGTAATTATTACTTTTTTACCTATCAGTTTTGGAATGTTTGATATATGGATAAGTTCTTATGGTTTAAATTGCTGCA
>JAQGBY010006549.1:0-12933 GCA_034698785.1 Mycogona germanica
GACAAAGGTTCTCGCCTATCACTTTTCGCTCCGAGTCGACCCTCGGGATGCCTAGGAGGAAACACCACCAATAGGGCTTGGTTAATTCTTTGACGGGACAGTCTACAATTGGCGGGTATCGGTGTAAAGTACAATAGATGACTTTAAGATTAAAGCAAACGATTTTAATTAAGCAGACGATTTTGTGTTTTAAGCAGACGATTTTGAATTTTAAGCAGACGATTTTGAATTTTAAGCAGACATTTTTTAATGACAATACACATATATGTTTATTTTAAAGCCCAATAGTAAGTCAGTGCAACTTATTAACTTTAAAATTAATATATGTTTATTGTCACTAATTCGATATTCATCTCGGCATGCTCCTGCATCGTTTTTAAGACAATTTTTAGATTAAAGCAAACAATTTTGAGATTTAAGCAGACTGTTTTGAGAATATACGAATTCAAGCAATACCACCATGATGAACTATTTTGAGGAATCAAATTGATAATTAATTCAATTAAAAGTTATTTCACGTCAAAATATAAATGACGGAAATAGAAGATTTCGGTGTCCCTGCCACATTTTATAACTGAAATGAGCTCTTCATCGCAACAGTTGGGCAATAGACTTTTCTAGGGTCGCAAGGTCACCAAACCAGTTTAACAAATTGGTTATTTCCGTTTACAAAAGTAACCACACTACATTTGCCTGCTGGCTAATTATTCAGCTCGCATTTGTCGGGGTGTCGCTGCATATAAATCGACATCAGCATGTATATCTGAATACTCAAAACGACAGTCTCGTCTTGAAGATGAGGTCCTCTCTACAATGCCACGCGCTATTCCGCTATTCTCCAACTCCAGTGAACATGGCGCCAAATGTTTGGCCCACCCTGTACGGAGGCGACGTAATTTCCAAGTACAAAGTCGAAATGCTTCGCCATGCGCGGGCAAGTCGTTATCACCAAGGCCGTTTACTACTGTACAGCAATATTGGAGACACCAACGGCCCTGCCTAGTCTAGTTTACGATATAGTTTTTGGCAGCAACGAGCGACGTCGTCTCTCCCCTTTCCCTATCCCTTAGGCCAACGGGCTTCCAACACTTCTTCCGAGTGAGTCCTTCTCCTTCTCTAACGCGTCTGTTCCCTATTCAGTTCGCGACGAAGCCTTCAAGTGGGGACACGCGACGATCGCAGCGAACCTGACGGTGAACACACGCGATGCTCGAACCAGTGCGAGCAGCATCAATCGTTAAAAAATATTAATCAAAGCCGCTCTGGATTTATCAAAAGATAATCTATACATTGCACTATATCACGAGCTAATAAATGTGACGAAATGAGTGAAATGAACGAAATAACGACCGCTTCTGCCATTCACCGCTAGGTGGCTCGGACAACAGTCAGCGCCAGCTCAATAAACGAAGGCGGAGTCTCGAGCTAGTTCGCTTCCAGCAGTCACTACAGTCTGAGCCTTCAATCAATGAGCCACCAATTGTGAATTCTTTCCGAGTGGCCGTTATCGTTTGGAGAGAGGGAGGGAGACACAGGACCACGACATCGATGGTCTCGCCTCAAGATATATCCAGAAGTGGATTTTCTCAATTGATCAAGCTGAACCAAAACTATGGCGACCGCATAACGAAACTGAATGACATTTGGGACCAATCCAACAGGCTATATCCCAACTGCTGACACATACATGTATAAAGTCGCATTAAAATCCAGCTCTGATCTCGTCACATCAACAAAACAGTGAATCAGGACTGTCAACAGAACCAATAAGTCAGTCTTTAGGTTTTGATCGCTTATACGCTAAATTAATCGTCCACTAAACTTCCTCCGTGAAATGCCAGACTTGGCAACATTAAAATGGTTCCAGTTCCGGTAGGGACCAAGATCAAGCACGTTTGAATTAAATTTTATACTCCCATAATAAACCCCTAGACCACATTCATTGCAATTAAAAGTTGCAGCTCCGACGCCATATCATTTGGCATTTGTGAAAGTTAACCTGACGTTTCTAGTCCGTCCACCATTTTTTACGCGTATTTGGACTGCCGGCATATCAGATTTCCAGTTGGCAACGGTCATTTGTAAACGTCCATTAATGGGAGCGATAGGGGATTGGGACGATTCCAGAATGTCAAGATCCAGTTGAATTTCAAACGCCATTTCGAGCGATAGCGAAAGTCTGGCTGGGATTTTAAAGGACAAATTCGATTGATTTTGGGAAGCCACGCACCGACAGAGATAACAGTTTGGCCGATGCTTACGATTCGAACTAACGACGTTTCAACGACAGAATTCATTGTAAACGGACAGTGTCTGACCACGCCTATCCACGTCATCTGAACTTTGAACAAACTTCTTGGAATGACTAGGATTTTCATCTACGTCAATTACGTCGCATTAGGAACACACAATTTAGTTCACACAGTTTTGTATCAACGAGTTAAATTCCACTAGATCGGGGTTTGAACCTACGAGTGTCCGATTATTAAAAAATCCTTCTATTCATTTTACAGAGCAAGGATTCTGAATCGACCACTCGTTCGACAGACCATCTTCGGGCGATAGAATGAGAAAAGATGGTACCAACAATAATTGAAATTCCGTGTGACCAAAAACAGTATAAAAGGCCTGTTCGCGAGCAATGAAAACAATAATAAGGATAAATAAACAATGAAAGAATCGATAAATATTTTATGACGCAGTTCAGTACACATGTACTCAGTAGTTTTCGATTTGCCCCTTATTCGTTCACGCCGATAGGTTCGCTCACATAATCCCAAGTTGGCGCAGTCGTGCGCGCGATCTCTAGTTGTAAAACTATGAAATTTGCATTAGGTCGTATAAATTTCACGACCCTAATTGGGATTCAGCTCACTGGCATCATCAGCTCGTTGGTATGATCAGAGCGAGAGAGAGAGAGAGAGAGAGACAGAGCCCATAGCCAATCGCCGCTGTTCTTCTCGTTAGCATATCTCTCCCGATATGTCGTATGCCAGCCATCACCAATTCCGGCTTCATTGTACAAATATCCCCCCCCCCCATCGCACACACCAAAGTTTTAATCATTTTCGTTCGAGGGGGAGGGGGAGGGGGGAGGGTGAACCCCAAAGGAAGGGTTGGATTCACGATGAAGAGACTGGCTGGAGTTGGGAAGGAGGTGGGGGGTTTGCGAATGATTGACATCGCGGGACCAAGATGAGCCTGCATCGAATGAATGACATCACCTCTATGTGACCTCTCTGCACAGCCTAGTTATTTAATTGGTGACTCTGGTGGTGTTCTGGAGAATTAGTTGATTCGTTGCAGATATAGTTGACCGATGAACAGGACGGCAAACTGTAAAAGCAATTTTTTCTACCGGCAAAACTTGAAACCAGTCATATGAATGACGAAATGGGCGCCACCTAGTGTACGTCCATAGCAAAAGTCACGAGGATTTGTTGGTATTCTTGACCCACGCATATGGCAGACAAGACACGAATCTTCAAGTATTGGATATGTCAAGGACGAAAAAATGTCACGCCAAATGCACGAAGCGACCCAGATGAGACAGTTCAATTTTTATAGCCGCTAAAGATGTGATGTTTCGTGGATGGCAAGCGTCAAATATGAGAACAGTCAAGTCGAGAACGCATCAACCCTTTCCCCAAATAGTTTCTTGCATTTGACGCTTCTTATTCTTGACTTCTCTTGTTGGTGATGCTTCTCGCCTTTACTATTTCTTGCGGTCGTTTATTGTAGTTGACATCTTCCATCAGTGAAAGTTTTCATATTTGACGTTTCCAGAGATGGCGTATCTAATGGGTTACGTTTGTAATCAATGACGCTTATAATATATAGGACGCATCTCATATTTAGATTTCATTATGGTTCACATATTTGGTGTTTATGAACAATGACCTTTCTCATCTGTATCGTATCCTGCATTTGTCGTTTCTTGTAGTAGAGTTTTCAATAAATGACGCCTTGAGAAGTTAACTTTTCTCGCGCGTGACAGCGATACAAATATTCAGATTCACCTCTTATTTATTTTTTAATTTTTTGCAACCCTGTAAGCAGAATCCGTTTTTTAGGTGAAAATTAAAAAGCTCGACAATAGTAGGTCTATTGTAATATATCCAGTGAGAGGGAAGAAAAAATCTTAATCGCCATCGTGAGACGGTAGACGGGAGGTTTATGCTAATAATAAAAACAGGATTGCTTTTGTGGATAAACTAACCGGGCATTGCAGAAATAATTTCACTTTTTAGTGCGTCGTTGCAGCGTGTTTAGTGCATAAAATACCGAGTGCTTCTCCCATTTGTTAGGCACTTAAAGGCGTTCGCTCGGCCCATTTCTCGGCAATTTCTTTCGGTGTTTTTGACACCGGTAACATACACTACTGGGGCATAAATTAGCGTCAATAAATTTGGGGGAAAATATCACTCTTGACGTGAAACTAGAATAATCGGTTAATAATTAAGTCCACCAGGACAGACTAAGCACCAAGAGGGGTACAGAAAATCCTGTAGTGATATTACACTACAGTGAATTAAATAAAAAAGAAGCAATGCGCATGTCAGCCAAAGTGCCACTGCGCCGCATTGTGCTAGTGCCATCCAATTTGCCTCCTTACGGGGGGAGCTTTACGGCAGCTGCGGCATAAGCTCGTGGGGAAAATGGGAGTTCCACTTTTCACGTTTGTAGTTTGGACTCACTCGGTCTCAGTTTAAATTAAAATAAAATATTATTCAATTAAACAATAAGACCCTAGTTACACTGGTCAATCATACTTATTCAAAGCATGCTTAGCGAGGTGCGTTTAGACATTGAACAGAATCGGTGCGTGCTACTCGCCCGTGCTTTTACAAAAAATGACTAGGCGTTCTCGAATGACAATTCGTCCATCTCAATTGTGTTCAAGAATTTCAATTGTGCCTAAGAGGGTACGTTCAACTTTTAATAAGATGTATCGTTTGCGATGGACAACGATTTCAAAGGACGTTTGTCCCAATCTAAAGGACAATCGAGATTTCTCAAGCAACTTGAAGCATTCTTACCGTGTAACTAGGGCATAATGAAATTACAAGAACAATTATTATCTTATCTTTTGCATTGCCATAATTGCCATTGCCATAAATGCACAAAGTATATTTTGAAATCCTTGATACAAATTAATAATGAAAAACCACTTTTTTGTTTTGAATCTGCTATTCATATTGCATCCATATTTTTGGACAAAAAAAATAATTATATTTTTTGTAAGGTATATGTCTGAAATTTACCTTATTAAAAAATAATTTTGGTCGTGAGTTAATTGCATCATCGCTTTCGAACACAACTAATGAGAGAGATGTATGATTCTCTCGAAAACGTTTTTGTGGCCCAGTAAGTAGACGACCAAAATCTTAAATTTTAGAGTGCATAGCTTGTGTATAATAGGCCTGTTTGGCTGGTGCCAACTAGAAGATCAGACTTATCAGGGGGTCAAGTTGCTTGTGCTACTGCAGGTAGTTTAGCAGCATTACACAATTAATACAAATCTGTATAACAGGTTGAGCAGAAGAAAAAAATTAGCTCTAATTTTGAATACACGACCCGTCGTGGCGCAGTTGGTTAATGACGGACTGTTGTTCGGCGGTCCCGGGTTCGATTCCCGGCGCGGGCTCCGGCTCGGGGTATTGGTGAAAATGTGCCCCTCACGAAGTGCCTAAGCACTGAGAGGGGTACAGAATCTTCCTGTAGTGACCCGTCACTTCAGTGAATTAAAAATATATATATATATATATATAAAATTTTAATAAATTTTGAGTAACAAAAGAAAATTTGTGAAAATACGTGCATTTGCTATAACTAACATTTCAATCACAATTTTAATTATATTAACAGATTATCTAAAGGTTGGAAATCGACGTAAGCACGTTTGCAATATATAGGCCGTTTATTCTACACGTTTAACCCTGTCGTGGGCAGAACAATTCGCTGCCGCTCTCTCTCACTATTATCCGTCCAGGTCCATTCCAAGCCCCGTTCTTTCGCCTCTTCCCTTCCCACCCTCCCACAGACACACTTCTTATCCCTAGCTATTAATCTTGCACGCCTAGCTCAGATCCGGGCGCGTGTGTCCGCTGGTCCCAGAAACGGTCCAGGTTAGTGCGCATGCGCGTGACGTGTCCAACGCCAGATAATACAATCTTGTCATCGGAAGGGCGGAAGATCAACAACTTGAGACTAACCGCTGCATCGTTTGACCGACAAAAAACACCACTGGACTCCAAATGAACCCAGCACAATAGAATAGAGACGGATCAGAGTTTCTACAGAACCGATTTCTACGACCGATAAATTATCAGGTTCATTGAAAAGATTAACGCGTTGAAAACGACAAACATTATTGTTAAATTTAAAAATATTTTTAAAAATGTGAAAGAAATGAAACATCTAATATGTGAATGATTCAGTCTTGCACAAACCATTAATTTGTTTGTTCCTAGTTTTGGCTGATTATTTTTAATTTAACTTCATTTGCAGTTATGTTCTTAGTCATTGCGTTTTCCTCTATTAACAGAATGAGTCAACCATTAGTTAGTACTTGATTTTTAACTCGAGCGACTAATCTTGGTTTTTCTCGCCGCTTTAACGCCTGCTATGCAACATGAAATAGATAGTGCAAATGTGAAAACAGCGTGTCGTCGCCTCTTCTCAATTCGGTCGTTAAAACACGCCTTAAACTTAAGCAGCCTGCTGAGCACGGCGATAGGGATCGGAGTTTTTGGTTCGGTGCCAGGTAAAACTTGTCGCGGTTCGGGATTGAAACGCTTTTTCGGATTCAACGCTGTTTCATAAAGACATTATAAGACTTATAAGATTAAAGACAAATAAAGACAAGTAGAATTAAACTTTAACAATATAATAGAAAGAAGAACGTCTGGATTATTTTCAATAAAAATGGGGTTGTGCCCGGAACAGGCCGGACGAAATGAGACGAATAAGAGTTAACAATAACTCTTCTAATATAATAATAGTAAACTATTATTTAAAATGAAAAAAAGTAAACTAGAAAACCGTGGGAACTGACACTACAGATAAGACGACAACGATTCACATCAACAAATTTACCACATCCACATCTCCCGTGGAAAATTAATATTTATAATTAATTATCTAAGGTAGACAGTACCGGTTTCACGCACACCACTGCGATCATCAGCTGTCTTTTGGATGATGACAAATAAATATGAAAAATTTGAAAATAAAAATAGAGCACATCGGAATTGAGCGCACGCACTGGTATGTGCGACCAAATCCGAAGGCTGCGAAATTACAAATGAAAGCCGAAAATATAAAGCAAACGTAAATCAGGCAAAGGGGAAGGGGAAAAGAGAGAGGTGAAATCGTCATCGAAAACATCTGGTCAGTTAACTAAGGGTTGGAGGTCCAAGTGACGCTCCAGTGGCGCTAATTTGAACTAGGCATGCACCTCCTCGTTTTTTTGTAGCCCTAACATCCATGTGGTTCTAAAATAATTAATCCGTGTACAAACGCCTTAAAAACCACACTTTCGCATTAATTTAGCTCAACGCTATACCGAGTGTTAACGGTAAATTACATGCAGGCAGATACAGGCATAAACTTTAACGTCAAATTTAAATAACATCGTAAAATCAAAGTTTCAGTATAAATCGCATAAAACAATGAAAACAACCTTTCCGTCGACTAACATTTGTCGGGATAGGAAGGCCATATAATTTCGATTAAATGTTAAGATTAGAACTTTCCCCAGGGTATGAAAAAACAGGTTCTGCGGCCAAGTTCATGCTATGGCCATACATCCAAGATGACCGCGTAAATCCCGAAACGCGACATCGCTGTACCCCCAATGCCGTCCCCTATTTTTGACGGAAGAGCAGGAAGAGAGATTGGCGCTTGAAAAGCCAGCAAATGTGAGAGACTCAACTCACCATAATTCCGGTGGTAACGGCAATCCCTCGTCCACAATACGTGTTAGGCACAATATCTCCATAACCGACGGAAAGAAATGTGATGGCAATTAACCACATGGTGTTGAGAAGATTGGCGTGCTCCTCATCGTGGTGCCTGTGCAGGAGGAGGGGATATGGGGGGTGGTGGTGGAGCGGGGAGAGAAAGAGAGAACACACACACAACAATTAGCAGTAAAAGTTAATAGGACCCATTGCGTTGCACCAAAGAGTGATTACTTGCAGGATACATGGGGCCTTCATTAAAGCGCTTAAAAAAAAACCACCTCATGGATAAGATTAAATAAACGACAACAACAACATTCTCGCAAATTGAACTAGTCGATGGCTAGACGCATTCTAGAAGACAACATGTGGGAGTCTAATTTTGAATATTCAAGTACACAATTTAAGTTCGAAAATTATGTATTATCTCAAGTGTTGATGTGAAAACATAATACTATTGATAAATGCAATCCAAAATGGGACCTCCAGAGACACGCGTCTAAATGGGGCCACTGGGGATTGCGTGAAATATTAGTTTTGAATATTTTAAATTCGTGAGGTCTCAGGAAGAGACGAGTCCGAGAACTATCCAGAAATCGTTCGTTCTCGTGAGCAGTTCGCCATATATCCTGCGGGACAGCGAAAGAGCATCCAGCCCAGCCCCCAATCCAACCCGCGTAATTTCCATGAGCTTGGCCCTCATTTTGCGCTGGCCAAACTGCGCTCCACCCCCCCACCTCCAACCCCTGCATTTACGTGCCAACTGGTGGGGCAGGAAGGACGCGGGGGAAAATAGGGTAGTTAGCCTAATCTGGAGTTGTACACGAGACCGTCGTCATGACAACGACCGTGAATCTTGGGGCGGGCGGCACGCGAGGCAATGGTAGGCCAGGACATGAACGAAAGAGAGAAGAACGGCAGATGGCCGTTTGCGACGGGCAGAGAAACGATGTTGGCGCAGAAACAAGGTTTCCAAACTTTTTTGGCATCTGGACATCGAGTCATTCATGTGAGAATATCACCAGAGCACAACTTTATTTACAAAAAATGTGTACATGTCATGACAAATGTTATTACATGTACCAATAAAAAATCACGATTTCGATAAAAGAGGGCTCATTTTTGTTGGACGTCAACAAGACGCACCTGATTTTCATTAAAATTGAAACCCCACTTTTCGATATCTCAAAATGTTTAAATTTCTAGTCGGCAAGTCGGTAAAATGCTGGACATTTCTATACAATTACAATTACAATATGTACCCACACAAGCACCCCCGGATGGGGTCTATGGCGGTGGTCGAACGACCAGTTGTCTCTGAGATATTTGTTAAGGAGGCCCGCCAGTGTGTTCACCCTAAAACCCCCCCAGGAGGCGACCTGGTAATTTTGCCTAGCCCAGGTTTAGTATAAGTTACCTAGGTAAGGATCTTTACCGTGTACCTGACATCGTACAGGCACGGGCCTCATGGCTTTACTTCCATTCCAAGGAAAGGCGTGCGTAGGAATTTCTCTCGCCCGAAAAATTCCAGGTCTCGGTCGGGAATCGAACCCGCGATCACGGGAATAACAGCTCGACACGCTAACCATTGCACCATCGAGACCCCCTATACAGATGTAAGCAGACCGGAGTTTGAAAATCGCAGGTCAAGACAACAAGCGCACGAAAGAAAGCGAAGGAGCGAAAAGGATTGAAGTAAAAAAAAAACTTAACGAGAAAGAAAACGAGTGGACGAATAGAGAATTGCAGATGGAGCACGCAAGAAACAAGAAAATGATGTGGAAGTCGTTTGTCTTTTACTTGTTTAGACCGTGCAAACCTGCCATCTTATTTTTTTCTCCTGTTCTTTCTTGACCGAGCAAAGTGCTTCAAAAATGGTGCGTCATCTCCAACCGACGGATTCAGTTTCACAATAACAAGTCAATCTCAACTTGGTCAGTAACTTAAGAAAAGGTCATCCGACTAGGCAAGAATAAACAGAATGATAACCGAGCGAACTGATCTGTTAAGATTTATAAACGGCGCGACAAACAAACGAGTTGCAGAAATACGACAAACATTTGAGGGAATTAAATCATTACAAAACTATTTTCATATTTATCAAACACATTAATTATGAATTGACAATTTTTTGAAATAAAGTAATCACATGCGATCAAGGTTGATCAATGTCTTGGTAATGATTCTTTCAGAATTAGCCGGTACAGTACTCGATTCTTATTTCAAACTGTGGACAAAAAACGAATCTGACCGGTGCATCGTGTGATTGCCTCGCAACACGGGGCAGCATCAACATACTCGCTCGTCGCCAGAGAGCAGCACCAGCCAGATCAGATCGCCTCACTCAGCTACGTCGGTTCGAGACCTCGTTTCATCGTCACACATGACGTCAGTGATTCTCGTTCGCGTCAGTGACGACAGAACCTGCTTAATACTCCAATTCCCAAATCTAAAGCGCTAGTTTAAAATAAAATATTGGTTCGAATTCGACTTGAACGATTTTTGCGGAGCGTCGTCACCAGATGAGCCACGATAAGCTACATGAAATACACATGTAGTCTGGATATGGAAGCATCATCGCGATACATTTTATGACAACTTCGGCCCTTTCATCGTCATCAAATTTCGCACCAGCCAATTTAAGCGCTTTACGCGCTCTCTCTTCTCTCTTCGAGGGTTATATAATGTTTGGCTGCCTGTCAAGCGATGATTATTACTAGCCGTGGATTGGCCAGCGCCATCGGACGACGTAATTTAGCAGGGGAGGATCAGCATGACGCACAAACGCATTGCGACTGTCACGTCAGGCGCGCATTTGTTGTCGGATGGGTTCAGAACACGCCGCCACCAACTTCGGGTTTCGTAAAGTTGGAGACTCACTTTTTTCTTAGTCTTCTCCTGGTGATGCTAATGTTGGGCACACTGTATAATGCAGCAGTGAATCTTGTGTCTCAGCGACGACCTTGCGAGAAGCTCTCGCGAATTAAGAGGAAACTATTTATACGGAACCAAGATTTTTTTTTGTTGAAGACGCTGATGGCATGTTTGTTATCAGAAGAAACACAGTTATTGGCTA
The DNA here is from genome assembly GCA_034698785.1 of Mycogona germanica. Lineage (NCBI taxonomy): Eukaryota > Metazoa > Arthropoda > Diplopoda > Chordeumatida > Chordeumatidae > Mycogona > Mycogona germanica. The sequence continues at coordinate 11,041 of JAQGBY010006549.1, forward strand.
GGCGATGCGATATAGGTTCGACTTAAATAAATAATTTTGTTTTTATATCTGATGTTGTTGAGAATTTAATAAAAGCAGCCTAGCAAGTTTCATAGAATTCGATAACAATTTAATAAAAGTAGCTTTGGTTCCGGGACAGCGCTGATGAAAAGAAGGACAAATTGTTTAAAAGTAAATCGTAAATGATAATTCTGAGGAAATACAGAATCACAGCAAAATTGTTCAACATCTGAATCATTATAAATTACAAAAATGTTGCCCGGCTTTGCCTGGGTTATTGTTTAAATTTACCGGCTATTATACGTCTACACGATATCACGCGATAAACGCAAACGTGTGAAGTATTTTAGAATTTGGATTTTCAATCGTTTGACAATTGTTAAGTTAAATTGAAAAAAAATCATTTTTAAAATATCAAATTGATTATTTTATGTTTTTTAATATTGCTATTTTATTTTATTTTAATATTGAAAATATTATTCCGGTAATAGTTTGTGGTATGGTGTGCTTGGTTGGAACTGTTATCTGGTTTACTTGGTTGTCTCTTGAAATCGTCGACGTCATGCTTTTGATGTGGAGACGCCATTTTTTAAGTTTGAAGCGAAAGGGAGATTATCCAGAATTTGACAAGGTTAATTTTAAAATTGAAATGTGTAATTCCGTCGCGAGTGAATTATGATGGTTTACTAAGTGTATGTTAATTTTTATGCCATTTCATTGAGCCGTTCGAGAGATAGTCTCCGGACACAAAAATCAAAATATCTGTTTTATAATATAGGATTATCAATTTTTTTTGTTTCCAATCAACTGTAGTCAAGCGCACTACAGGCTTTACGTCCCCCTCATGGTGCTTAGGCACTGTGCAAGGGGGAACGACCAGTACCCCGGGATCGAAATTTTCGAAAGCCCGCGCCGGGAATCGAACCCGGGACCGCCGAAACCACATTTAGTCGCTAAATTAACTGGGCTACGACGAGTCGTATTTAATACCTGGATTTCAGCCCTGTTTCCGGTATTTAATAATAAGTATCATGCGATGTCTACCTAGTTGAGTTACAATTACAATTTTGCGGTACTCGGAAATACACACCCACCAAACGACTGCCAGCAGATTACGGTTAAGTTTTTCAGCACCGACCCAACGGTTACGCGTTGAGGTCGCCAAGATTTCAAATTAAACATGGCGACCTAATCCAGCTTTCTAATCGGATTTAATGCTCCTGCGGTTTCGTGTCTTACGATTACTCGCAAATTTGCACAGTCATAATCTTCTCTGCTATCTACCCGCAACTTTTTCTGCTCTACGCTAACCATTTCATCTTCTCGCTAACCTCAATTTGAGAAATATACAGGGTGAAACAAGTGGACAAATGTGAATTATGTGCATTTCACACACCAAGAGGGGTTTAAAAAGTCCTGTAGTGATATTACACTACAGTGAATTAAAAAACACAGTTGCCATGTTTTATAAAGGAAATTTACCAATGCAACACAGGAAAGTACATGCCAGAAGCTTTTCTAATACACAGTAAATATGCGTGTACAGTATAAACGTACTAGAAGGTTACCCGGCTTCGCCTGGGTTAAGAGTAACCATCAATGAAAATAAAAATTATTTGTTAAAATTTTATTTTAAGGTTATTTTACGTTTACTCGATTGTCATAGCGCCACCTATATTTTGGAAATTGAAACAGTAAGTGAATCGAGGTCTCCATGTACAAAATTTCAAACCATTTTATAAATTATTTCAGAAAATCAGATAAAATGTATAAGGAGACGTTTTTATTTGACACCCACCATTGCTTTCGGTGTATAATCCTATATTATAAAACTAAGAATTGGGTTTTGGTGTTCGGAGCAAAATTTCAGAACGGCTCAATGAAATGGCATAA
>JAQGBY010006550.1:0-12929 GCA_034698785.1 Mycogona germanica
AACAAAGAGTGCTAACGTAACTATGGATTTTCCTTTCTTCTGAGATCGCAGCAAAGCGCGACGGGTCAGCTAGTAATCAATAAAAACAAATGTTGAGAACCTCTGTAAACTTCGGATGGTAACTTTTAATAACTCAAACCGGATTACATTCGTTTTCCGATCACCTAACGTCATAAACGCACTCACAGGAGTCAACATAACGTATAAAATAAAACTTAAAATCCCTGAGTTTTACATAAAAAGTTAATCACAGTTAATTACAGTATATCACGTTTAATGGATCACGCAAAATGGGTTAGCAACGGAAGTGGCGCTGGCGGCGGGTCGCTGTCACGCCCAGGAAGGTCAATTCCAATAAACGTCAGTTAGCGTCAACATAACGTATAAAATAAAACTTAAAAATAAAGTCCCTGAGTTTCACATTAAAAATTAATCTAATAGAATACAATATATCACGTTTAATGGATCACGCAAAATTAGGAGGCAACGGAAGTGGCGCTGGCGGCGGGTCGCTGTCACGTCCAGGAACAGTCAATTTCAATAAACGTCAGATATGGAAAACTCGCATTTGCTGAGACACGCATTTACTCCCCTCTACAAATGTGCAATCAAACTTGCCAAACCAAACTTACTCTAACCTCTAAACTCCCACAAAACATACTATTTGGCGCAGAGGTACCACTTCTTTCTCAACTATTATATGAGGGCGAGTCGAAACACAGGACGACACATCCACTTTTCCAACATCTGACGTTTATCACAATTGAGGAGTGTTGTACGTGACGTGATCCTGCTGGCGACACCTGGCGTCAATTGCAATTTCAGCAATAGGTGAAAAAGGCAAATGAGTAGAAATATTTTTCCATTCACGATTGAAATATCCTGTGATAATCAAACCGTTCAAACGCTTCAACAGAATCATCCCTATTGTGCAGTGAGGTGAGGGGGGTGGGGTAAAAGGAGGCGAGAATACAAGTTTTGTCATGTTTACAAAATAAAAGAACAAACGAATTACTGTTCCCGTTTAGCCTATTCGGATGACAACAAATCATCAAAAGAATATTTATCCCAAAATCTGATTACCATCCTGGGAAGGACAAAGGTGATGGTTATTCGAGCCGTCATTGATTAGAAGCTCGTGACCGGAAGTTGGCTGGTTACTGTCTTGCTGTACAACAGGTCAAGTTCCTCCTCCAGATGCTGAATAAGGCGACGGGCCCCCTGAATGTCCTCGTCAAGACCCTTGCTCATGGTGATGGTCACCACAATGTCATTGCCATAAGATTGGAAACCGCTAGTCAGAGCTGTGCAAGTGGGAGGTAAAAAAGATGGTCAGAGTGAAGTGTGATTCAATCGATAATGAATAGAAGCAGTTAAGAGGAGACCCCAATTTTAAAAGGACTCACCAAAATCAGACATGGTGGGCACGAACCCAAATATACTAGTGCTCCGCTTTCCCAGCATCTCAATTTGGGTGGTCGGACCGGGTACATTGCTAAGTGCAAAACTCGGTGACAAAAATTGACACCACAATCCGAGAATTGGTCTAGGCATTATTACATAGACCAGCTGTGCAAATATATTTATCATCCAGTGTACCATCGACGACTTCATTCGATCCACCAGCCTCTTGCTGGCCAACACGCGTTCCACCGGATCTGCCACGCCGGTGGCCAGCTCCACCACGAATGTTAAGAAGGAGTTGACAGCAGGAACTGGTTTGTCCAGTGGCTGAATGTTGACTGGCATCATCGCCTTGAGATGGTCAGGCACAACAGACTCCTTGCGATCGGACAAGAAGCGGCGAAGCACTCCGGCCATGCAGGACAAGACAATGTCATTGATGGTGATCTTGACTCCGACCTTGTTGGTCATGGCGTCCTTGATGGCTTTGAACTTGGTCAGTGGAAGAGGACGGGACCAGACAACATGTCTGGGTCCGGAGTGCAGCCATCTTCTGCGGAGCAGGCCACGGTCACGAGTGACTAACATCCGAATCGTCTGATAGGGTAACACGACGATGCCAAACAACAGCAAGAGGACTTTGGTGACAATCAGTTGACGTGCCAATGAACGTTGCATCCGCTTTACATTCAACGTGCGACTACTCAGGTGATCAGCCAAAGGAATCGGATTGGAGGAGAGCACTTCGCTAAAGATCCTCATCAAGGACACACCATCTGTGTAGACATGATGGACGCGTACGAGTAGGCAACAACGGGGAACAGTGTCATTGGGGTGGCGCTGCGATCTCCAGCCGTCCTTTCGAAATTCAATAGAAAAAATAGAATTGAGTTGTGAAGAGAAAATAATGAAATACTTGAACATCAATGATCAAACGTTCTTAGATTATTGAGAAGACCTGGTAGGGGCCAGATTTAATGTGGTTCCTTATCAAACAGGGACCTAGCTCATGAAAGAAAATGTCTAGGATTTAACTCTGCAAATCCATGCCTATATGAACATTGTACCTTTAATCGGAAGAGAGTGACGTCCCACTCAGGTCGGCCTGGTACAAGGGCCCGGTTGTAGTATTCATTAACAATCTTCTCCAGTTCACGTTCACTGCCCACCTCCTCTTTGTGTTCAAAGACGTGGTCAAGAGCACGGACGTTGCGAGCCTCACGCCATACCGGAAACCCCATACGGTACTGGATGCAGCGAGAAAACTTGGGAAAACGTAATCTTCCACTTCCGTCGTTCATTTTAGAGTCAAGCAGAGCTCGTTGTATGGGGTCTGTCACATCCGACAATTCCACGTCACCATCCAGTAACGACATCACTGCGATCACACCATTCGGATTCATGCTCTCCCGTGCCAAGGCGGCATCACAACCCATCACATTGTCTTCCCACAGACCGGTCAGCAGGAAGACCAGCACACGGTACATCAACAACAGCAGCATACCGAACCAGAAGAAGGGTAGAGCACAGATGGTGGCTATCCAACACAGGACCTCACCCCACCACCTCAGGACCACCGTATCGTCTGAGGCACTCATGGTTAAGTGTCCACTGACGGAATCTAAAAACGGTGAGAGAACTGCAATGAAACACTTGGAGGTAAATGCTCTTATTCTCCACTTTAGCCCTCCCCGGGATGCATTCCGGAAAATGTTGTTACATTATCAAACAAAGTTTATTACAATATACACCAACAAGCAGCCTAGGATGGGGCCTATAGCGGATGTCGAACGACCAGTTTAGGCTTGTCATCTTTTTATCATCATCATCATCATCATCAGGAACAAATTTAAGCATTTTTAAGGAGCTATTCAATGTTTGTTTAGGAGGTCCAACAGCATTTCCGTCCTACAACCTACAATAAAGGAACGGCTGTTTGAGGAGGGGGGGGGGCGTAACCACCGCGCCACCTAGCGTCGGTGACACCAAGTGTGACGTCACACGGTTCCCTCTTCTCTCAAATCGATGCCTACGTATTATAAAAAAATTTCGTCCGGTGCTGTCCCGGAGACAACTCCTGTTTTCATTATGAATTTATTATGAATATTTTATTTTATGTAATATAAAAGGCCTGGTGACTGGATTTGTCACACTACGTCACAGCCAATCACGACTACCTTCTCTCTGAGCTAACCTAGTATTTTATAAATCTTGAGTTTCGAAGCACTAGCCTAGTACTAGACCACACAATATCTCTACATACATATGAATGGGTAAAATCCTGAGTGGTGCAAGTAGTTTTTTTCTTAAATTGAGAAAAAGGAGGTTCACTAGATTACGGTTCCATTTATCAGTCCAACATGTGTTCTGCATCAACATGCTAAGATTGCATTTTTGCATTTATATCGACTTACTCTGCACTACTTCATACATGAAGTATTGTGCACTGTAATATTGAAGCCGATATCATGCAAAGAGCAAATGTGGGACACTAAGAACTAATCGCAAAAATGTGATCAAAGGTCATAGAATATCGATAACGGCAAAAGGCTGAGCAACTGAAATCCCTGAACTGTGGACCCAATGGACGACATTTTTTAGGGGTGGTATTTCAATAGCGCTTTATCATACGCCGCATAATGTAACGTTATGCATAAAATTGAAGTGTGAATATCATAGAATTGTAGAGATCTGATAGAACTACTGGTCGACAAGATAACGAATTAGTAATCGCCGAATCTGTTACACAAATTATCGTAACGATACCGCCCACATGTCTAATGGTCGCTGCAAGCATGTACATTTTATCATTTCAATAATTACCATTCATTTACATAACACCTTCAGCCACGGCTTGGGAACTTGCCAGGATTTCCTATCAGCTGAATTATTGAATAACAAATTGACGTACTACGAACCTGAGAATGAAAACCGCTCCAAGTAGTGAAGACGAGCTGCCCGTGAGGGGGTGTGAATAGTGATGCGCGATATTCGAAAAGCATCGATTGATAGCTATAGAAGTATCGATGCTTACGTATAATCGATAGTCTTAAAATACTCTTAATAATAACCATCTTGAAATCTTCCAAATATATTTCCGAATTTTGAACGGTGGTGTCCAAAAAGAAAACTTGAGAAGCCAAACAACAACTCCGGGTAGTGTGGACGAGGTGCCAAATGGTGATCTACTAATCCCGTGATCGAGTGTTCAATTCCCGCCTGAGACCTCTTACGCGCGTTCGCCTTAAATGATTATTAAGTAATTAAATTATTAAATAATTCGTCTTAATGATGCGCAACATGGGTTTATGAAGGGAAGTTCTTGTGAATCACAGCTTATACTTCTCACCCATGACCTTCAGAAATCCTAGGATGAGCCTTTACAGCAAGATATGATTTTCTTAGATTTTCGCAAAGCTTTTGACACAGTCCCTCATCAACGATTATTAGCTAAAGTGATTGGTTATGGGATTAGTAATCAAATTTTAGATTGATAGCAGCATCTCTGGATTGCCGGTCCACAGTGCTCTAAACCACTTGAGCTATCGATTCTCCACACTATAGTACTCGCAATTATCAGTCCGCATACATACGCCATTGAAGAGCACATCTATTTGGTACAACGCCACCAGAAATGCAGGCGGTTCAGAATGGTTTCCAAAACATTTAATAATTTTTGAAACCCTTGCCATTGGGATATTCACATTTTCTACGTGCTATTCGAGAAATAAGATGGCACTCCAATTCATGTCAATTCACGTCACACTCTTAGCTAGAGCACTGTCCCAGGGCATAGCCGCAACACTTGCTCACATTTAGTTGCAGCAGTTCTCGTAGTAGCAGAAGCCAGATTCACTCACGCCACGCTCACAAGTGGACGTATATTATTTGGAAGATGAAATTTTATGTAAATCATCCGGATTTTATGAATCCACCGAGATCTGCAACAAAAAATGTGAAGAAACACAACCGGACAACTCTTGACACCTGTGCACCGGGCTAACAGGAAGATCAACGCAAGAAAGCTGTATGAGCGCCACCAGGCTGGTGGAAAATCCGAATTTATGATAAATTTGGATGAAGCTAATGCCTACCTTGTCAATTGCAATGGGTACTACTGGTCATACTGCAAAGAAAACAACCCAATATCTATAGGATTTGAAAAATCGAACTGGAAGAAATGTTGTGTGCAACAAGGACATCCCGGTGAAGTCCCAGACATCAGTCCACTACACTATTTTGCGTTTGGTTATTTAAAACAAAAACTTTTTCATCACAAAGCAAGTTCACTGAAGGACCCTTGGAAAGTGTGCAGAGACGTGTGGAGCACAATCGCACCTGAAATAATTTTGACACATGGAAACGACGGTGCAGGGTGCCAACTTAGCCAACACAATGGACAACATATTGAGCAAATTAAATGTATCCATCGCCGAAAAATAAAAATGTTACAGTGGATCATAGTCATGTCATTTTTGCCTACTCACCATAGCCTAAAAAAAACGAGTCTTTTTAAATTGACTATTAAATTTGAAAAACGAAATTATTCCCAATGCTCTTATGTCAGTGGAATGGCCACACCTTGTCATTAACTGATCGTTAGACCCCCGCCATAGGCCCAACACGGGGCTGCTTGTGGCTACATATTGTAATATTGTATTGTAGGTAGACAGTCTCGCTTTGTTTATCTTTCGCCTAAAATCCATCTTTTGTTTGGAAACTCGTTAAGAAGTTATTTGGCATCACAATTGTTGTCATTTCGACGGTATTTCATCACATTATTATCTTCCATGAACGACTCTTTTGCCGACTGCTATAGTTTCATAATAATCTGACTATTTTTGGTCGACTGATTAAAAGAAGAAACATTTACGTGGTGCGATCTTCGTCACTCATAACCATTTTGACACTTTTTGACATGGACTTCGCCAGACCTACGATGAATTTGTGTCATCGAAGCTGATAATCTAACAAATAATACAGAATGACTACATTGTGACTGCTGAAATTATAATTGTCTTTTGACCACTGTAAATAAATTTCGATGTCACACAAATTTTTCATTCAAAACAGCATTTTTCCATATTGCGCAGCTTGGGAGGGGGGCAATAAAATTGTTTTATTTTCTCATTTGTTTACAAAATAAAATAACCAACTACCGGTCGCGAATCTATTACAGCGGGTGACTGTGCCGAAATTTGAAATCAATAAAATGCAAATTTTATTGGTTTCAAATTCATATTAATTTTATTATTTAAAAAAACACAGTGGCAAGAATTTTTTTAAATTTATGTAGTTTGTTGTCGACCATCGATTGCGTCCATTAATCCCATCATATCTTTACATTTACTAAGTCGGCTTTTACCATCTCATTTTTAAATTAATAGTCTAGTATTGATACTAAATTAATTATTATAAAAATTATTCAATATAACAATGAGGATTATGGTTTTCTGTGCATAAAGTACGGCACGAAAGTGCGCCGTGATATCCTCAGTGCTGGCATTTCGGATTTTAGAGTTAAGGATAGAGGTAATTGTGGTTTAGACTGCCATTGATCAGAAGTTGGTGACCGGAAGTTGGCTGGATACTGTCTTGCTGTACAACAGGTCAAGCTCCTCCTCCAGATGCCGAATGAGGCGACGGGCCCCCTGAATGTCCTCGTCAAGACCCTTGCTCATGGTGATGGTCACCACAATGTCATCGCAATAGGATTGGAAACCGCAAGTCAGAGCTGTGCGAGTGTGAAGCAAAAAAGATGGTTAGGGTGAAGTGTGCTCAATCGATAATGAGAAGAAGCAAATGGCCATTTAAAAGGAAAATCCAATTTTAAAAGGACTTACCATAATCAGAAAAGGTGGGCATGAACGCAAATGCACTAATAACCCGCTTTCCCAGCATCTCAACACGGGTGGACGGTCCGGGTACATTGCTAAGCGCAAGACTTGGCGTTAGAAGTTGACACCACAATTCAAGAAATGGTCTAGGCATTATTCCATAGACCAGCTGCCCAAATATATTGATCATCCAGTGGACCATCGACGACTTCATTTGATCCACCAGCCTCTTGCTGGCCAACACGCGTTCCACCGGATATGCCACCCCGGTGGCCAGTTCCACCACGAATGTTAAGAAGGAGTTGCCAGCAGAAACTGGTTTGTCCAGGGGCTGAATGTTGACTGGCATCAACGTCTTGAGATGGTCGGGCACAGGCTCATTGCGATCGGACAAGAAGCGACGAAGCACTCCAGCAATGCAGGACAAGACCACATCATTGATGGTGATCTTGACTCCGACCTTGCTGGTCATGGCGTCCTTGATGGCTTTGAACTTGGCCAATGACAGTGGACGGGACCAGACAACGTGTCTGGGTCCGGAGTGCAGCCATTTTCTGCGGAGCAGGCCACGGTCACGAGTGACTAACATCCGAATCGTCTGATGGGGTATCACGATGACACCAGTCAGTAGCAAGAGGATTTTGGCGACAACCAGTTGACGTGACAATGCACGTTGCATCCGTTTTACATCCAACATACGACTACTTATGTGATCAGCCAAAGGGATCGGATTGGAGGAGAACACTTCGCTAAACATTCTCATAATGGACACGCCATCTACGTAGACATGATGGACGCGAATGAGTATGCCCCAACGGGGAACAGTGTCATTGGGGTGGCGCTGCGATCTCCAGCCGTCCTTCAATGATAAAAATAAAATTGGATTGTGAAGAAAAAATATTGAAATACTTGAACACCAATAATCAACCGTTCTTAGATTATTGAGAAGGCCTGGTAGGGGCCAGAATTAATGTGGTTCCTTAACAAACAGGGACCTAACTGTTGAATACTGTGTTTAATGAAAACGTGTAACTAATCCCCCCACGAGAGGGCGCCACTATTCGCATCAGGGTAGCTTATGCAAGAAAATGTCTAGGATTTAACTATATACTATACTGCAATATGAACATGTACCTTTAATCGGAAGAAAATGACCTCCCATTCTGGTCGGCCAGGCACCATGGCCCTATTGAAGTATTCGTTGATGACCTTCTCCAGTTCACCTTCACTGCCCACCTCCTCTTCGTGTTCGAAGACGTGGTCAACCGCACGGACATTGGGGGCCTCACGCCATACTGGAAACCCCATACGGTAGTGAATGAAGCGAGAAAAGTTGGGAAAACGTGGTTTTCCACTTCCGTCGTCCAATTTAAAGTCAAGCAGAGCTCGCTGGAAGAGATCTGCCACATCCGACACTTTCACGTCACCATCCAATAAGTTCAAAACTGCGACCACACCATTCGGATTCATGCTCGACAGGGCCAAGGCGGATTCACAACCCATCACATTGTCTTCCCACAGACCGGTCAGCAGGAAGACCAGCACACGGTACATCAACAACAGCAGCATGCCGAACCAGAAGAATGGAAGAGCACAGATGGTGGCTATCCAACACAAGACCTCACCCCACCACCTCAAAACCACGGTATCGTCTGAGGCACTCATGGTCAAGTGGGTCACAGGGAATCTGAGGCCCCTGCTTCAAGATGAGAGATCTACCATGAAAAATGAAAAAATTGTCTATCTAAATGTGATGTTAATGATGATGACGGGAATGCTGGACGCAAACCCAAAATGGCGACGAAACCGGAAGAACAAGGACCGAATAATTACAACAACATGGTGAACTGATGATGGTTAATTGTTCGAGAAAGCTGATGCAGCTAGTCTTGTGCAGTCCACTACAAATTGTAACTACCTCACCACCACCGTATAAAAATGTTATTTTTTGTAAATCAAACAGTGTTGAGAAGTCGTAATTATTCGGATTCCGTGAGAACAGACTGTTATCGTTTGCTTTAACAACACGGCCTTCGGTCCTTGCTTTTCCAGTTTCGTCGCCATTTTGAATTTGCGTCCAGCATTCCGGTCATCACCTCATCTATTTCAATATTTTGGCATCTTCACCGTTTTCTATTTTGTCTATCTTAATCCTGTAAGCAGAAATGCATTTGCCAGGGAGGTCGGTGGGGGAAAGGGGACAGGTCCCCAACTTTCTTTTTTTGGACATCAATCCATTCAGGTGGACACCAGATACAACAACTTGTTGTTTTCGATTACTTTAAAATGTTGCTATTCAATCTAAAACTTGATTACTAATACAATACAGAGTATACCATTCACTTAAGTTAATAATCGTTGATGAGGATCTTGCTGTAAAGGCTCATCCAAGTATTTCTGAAGCTCACGGGTAAGAAGGACAAGTTGTGATTCACAAGAACGTCTAACAAGGTGCTTCATAACATTGGAAAATATTATATGTTCCAATAATTTGACAACAACCGAGGTAAGAGAAATTGGCCTGTAGTTATTTGGATCAGACTTTTTGCCTGACTTATAAATTGAACAGACATTGGCAAATTTCCATGCTCCTGGTAAGATTCCTTCATCGAGAGATTTCGGAAATAATTTGGTTAAATCAGGGGGAAATTCTGCTGCCATTTCATGAAGTACGAGAGGCGATACTTGATCTGGTCTCGGATATTTATTAGGATTAAGCCCCCTTAGCTGAGCCAAAATACCAACTTCATGTGCTACTATACTTTCCATGTCCTTGGCACAATTTCGAGTGAAAAGTGGAATGTTTGTCTGAGTTTCAGAAGTGAAAACCTATTTGAATTGTTGATTTAAAATGTCAGCATTCTCCTTTTGAGATGTAGCATATCCCTTTGTTCCCTTCAACAAGGGGATTACCCTATTATCTTTTCTACGCCCATTTAACCGTGAAACTGTATTTTTCGCAATTACCAGTTCAAAATTAAATAGTAAAAAAATATACAAAAAAGTAAGTACGCCACTCGGTTCGTCTTTTCATTCGGTGCTGATCCGAATCCGCCATTTCTGATTATTATCACCCAGACGCCCTAAAAAAATCTTTCTCATATGTAACATTGAAGCCGATATCGCACAAAAAGCAAATGCCGACACTCCACTTAGAACTACTGTAATCGCAAAAGAGTGATCAAAGGTTATAGAATAGCGATAAAGACGAAATACTGTTCAACTGAAATCCTTGACCTATGGACTAATTCATTATTTTTTTAATGGGTGGTATTTGATTGGCCCTGCATCAACAAACTACATAATAAAGAGTTACTTATGTAATTTAAGCATGAAAATCATAGAATTGTGGAGATCCGATGGAGCGGACATGTTGATCGATCATTAATGGAATCTGTGTTATAACTATTAGCGCATCGAAACCGCCCACATGTCTAATGGGCGCTGCAAGCATGTACATATCATTTCAATAATTATCATTCATTTACATATCACCTTCAGCCACGGCTTGGGAACTTGTCAGGATTTCTCATCAGCTGAATTATTGAATAACAAATACTACGAACCTGAGAATGCAAATAACAACTCCGGTCACCTGGTAGTGAGCTCGAGCTGCCCGTGTGGTTCGTGTCCTCGTGATGCGCGATATTCGAAAAGCATCGATTGATAGATATCGATAGGTTGAGTATATTCGATACTTTTTGGAGGATACAACTATGGATTGCATAATCGATAGTTTTACAACAATTATAAGAACTACACTGAAATCTTCCCAAATATGTTTCAGAATTTTAAAATAATTGTGATAATAAAATGAATATGTCAATTTGTTATTCAAAAATATAGCTGATAAGGAATCCTGGTGAGAAATTCTAGGAATCGTATCCCCTTTCGAATTCAGAGACTCAAATCTCAATTTCTAATCATTTAAAGTTGGGCCTTTTGGCGGTGGCGCTTTTGTTGATTGCCGATTACAGTTGCAATACCTCACTTTGTAGCGCGATTTCTAAACTCTATGGCAAAAATGCCGTTCAGCTAAGATAAAAATGCGATGTAAAGCGATGTCAACGTCAAGAAATGTCCTGAAAAAGATGCTCTATCTGTAAATGGAATGTAAAGAAATGCATTGCCAATAAGGGTGATACATTTCATTCGATTCGACTAACGTATTCCAATTTTTTTTTAGTTCATACTGTATTTTATTATCATCGTTTTGTGTGCGACCATTATATTTTATACAACCTTACACTTACATAATAAAATATGGTTTTACAAATCACGTTAATTTGTGCGTGTCCCAGAAAATTTCAATTTCTTCAATGGTGCCGATAAAAGCAAATGTTGAGACAAATTAATTGTATTTTATTTAGCACTACAGTATCTTATGTTATTCTCATTTTAAATATCCCGGAATTGCAGGGGGCAAAATGTTGCCTTTTGAGATACAGGAGTAGAGGCAAGCTCAGATTATTATATATTCTGGTAGAAAAGCAGGTTTGGAGATGTTTAATATTGTTTGATAATGTACTCATCGTCACTTAAAACCATTTTGGCACTTTTTGACATGGACTTCGCCAGACCTACGATGGATTTGTGTCATCGAAGCTGATATCAAACAATTAACACATAATGAATACATTGTCACCGCTGAAATTATAATTGTCTTTTGACCACTGTAAATAAATTTCGATGTCACACAAATCTTATATATTACAGCATTTTTCCATATTGCGCAGCTTGGGAGGGGGGAAATAAAATTGTTTTATTTTCTCATTTGTTTACAAAATAAAATAACCAACTACCGGTCGTGAATCTATTACAGTGGGTGACTGTGCCGAAATTTTTATTATTTAAAAAAACACAGTGGCAAGAATTTTTTGAATTTATGAAATTTGTTGCCGACCATCGATTGCGTCCATCAATCCCATCATCTCTTTGCATTTACTACCATCGGATTTTACTATCTCATTTTTAAATTAATAGTCTAGTATTAGTACTAAATTAATTATTATAAAAAGTATTCAATATAACAACGACGATGATGGTTTTCTGTGCATAAAGTATGGCACAAAAGTGCGCCGTGATATCCTCAGTGCTGGCATTTCGGATTTTAGAGTTAAGGATAGAGGTAATTGTGGTTTAGACTGCCATTGATCAGAAGTTGGTGACCGGAAGTTGGCTGGATACTGTCTTGCTGTACAACAGGTCAAGCTCCTCCTCCAGATGCCGAATGAGGCGACGGGCCCCCTGAATGTCCTCGTCAAGACCCTTGCTCATGGTAATGGTCACAACAAGTTCATCGCAATAAGATTGGACACCGCTAGTCAGAGCTGTGCGAGTGGCAGGCAAAAAATATAGTCAGAGTGAAGTGAGCCGCGCTCAGCAACGAAAAGCAAATGGCCTTTGAAAAGGAAAATCCAATTTTAAAAATACTTACCATAATCAGAAAAGGTGGGTATGAACGCAAATGCACTAGTGACCAACTTTCCCAGCATCTCAACATGGGTGGACGGTCCGGGCGTATTGCTAAGCGCAAAACTTGGCGTTATAAGTTGACAATACAATTCAAGAATTGGTCTAGGCATTATTGCATAGATCAGCTGTGCAAATGATGTGCCTCTCACATAGGGCCTAAGCTCTGAGAGGGGTACAGAATCTTCCTGTTGTGACACGTCACTTCAGTGAATT
>JAQGBY010006551.1:0-12929 GCA_034698785.1 Mycogona germanica
AGATGCCGCTCTGCGAGGTGCAAATATTTGCTGATGTAATGCCCTTGACAGTTGCCCATACCAATTTAGGTAAACTTCAAGTACATTTGACTTTATTATTGTTGACTGTATTATTATTGAACTTTGAGAGGTAATACAAAAGTATAGTCTCAAAGTCTTTATATTTTCAAATTTTGGGTCATGACGTTATGACTTTCAAATACATTTCACAAAACACAGTTTATTATATATTTTTATTCATGGAGCCTCGCCAGATCGTCGTCGATATTCCATTGCTCTGTCCCGTGTTTGTTCTTTTATAATAAAAAAGTAGTTTGTCTGCAAGTGAGTGATGTGAGGGGTTTTTACCGTTGAATGATCCAACATCTTTGGGGGTTTTCTTCTGTCTGCGATACATTTCGGCTGGATAACAGTCTAGGTAATCACGCATCATTTTCTCATCGAAATTTTCTTTGTGTTGGACTACGTAGTTTTGGGTGAAATCGCTCAGATCCTTTGTGAAGCGTTTGGCAAAATTCATTCCGCTCAGCGATTTTTAAACAAACCTGTTGGCAGAAATATGAACCAATTACTCAATTTAAGTGAACAAATACTTTGGCCTTTTGTGATTATTTCGTGAAGCATTATGTGGTTGTTTAAATGCATGATCGGTTTTTTAAATATCAAACTTGGTCCATGGCATAAAGGCGACAATGGCGGTGGCAGCCACATCTACAATAGTCTGTCTTATGGACATGTATTTGGGATCGTCGTATTGGAAGCTCTTGCCAAAGGTCACAGAGCAGATGACATTGGCTGTGTCGTTGTGCAGGAAAGGGTGCAATTCTAGTGGTGCTCCTTTTGAATCCTTGACTGCTTCAGTTATTTTCTGTGAAATTTAAAACAGAGTTTTGTGCTTGAATTTTATCAGCGTAGCAGAAATTAGTGAACACTACACTGAAACGGAATTTAAAAAATGCACATGACCACTTCAAGCCTTAAATTTTCTTTTCAAATGCACACTTGCACAACAAATAAGACTTATGTCTAAATGAAGTTATGCCCGGGACAGCGCCTGACGATAAATAGACGAACAGATTCGGCGACAAACTCTTCAACAACTCTTATTAAATATTAGTTCTGCTATTATTTTATTTGAAGAGTTTATCGCCGACTCCGTTCGTCTTTTATCGTCCGGTGCTGTCCCGGGCACAACATTTTTAATGAGGATAGGACAGGAAAAGGATAGGAATATAAAAAATAATGAGGATATGAAAATAATGAGGATATGACGTTTTGAATATATAAATATATATATTCAATATCATTATTTTTAAAGACTCACGTCTGCCTCCACGTAAATCTTGTCTTCCATGGTGAATCTTCCAAAACCAAAATTGCGCAATGTGTTCAGAGCGAATAGACTCTGCTCTTTCCAGGCCGGGCAATCTTCCACGAGGATGCCTATACATGCATGATTAATTCAGGCAAAAAATTAGATAATCAGATAAACACGATTAACAATTATTAGGAGTAACTTTCAGACAATCCGTCCGTATGTTAGCCGGGCTTTATTCACATACTGTAATATTTTCTCGTAAATCACGAAAGGACAATAATTTTATATCAAATCTAATTTGTTGTCGCTATTTTGTGACATGTACTTTCGTTTTGCACAAATTGGTTGCTGATATAGTTCACACATTTTAATGAAATTCTCATTAACGGGCCCTCGAATATTTCGATCCCGGGGTACTGGTCGTTCCTCTCGCATAGTGCCTAAGCACCATGTGGGGACGGAACGCCTGTAGTGCGGTTGACTACATTTGAAATGCAATACATCACTAACCATTCATGTACATTAATTTTTTGCCATTTTACCTCTTCCTGACGATAGGTAGCTCAAGATGTTAAACGTCTGAGGCCTTCCACTGAAGTTGTCGCCATTGGTAATGAATGCTTCTTTGACCGCTTTGTAACTGCCCAGCATAATTACATATCTGTATTTATATGAATAAATGAATGTAAGCCAGATAATTTCTTTTAAAATGCATGCACATGTACAAACTGAAAAATGAGAAGATGATTTTTTCAGTATCTAGTCATCATTATATGATGTTGACAAAAATTCAGGATCTAATTATAAACTTTTCGTGCTTACCGATCTCCAAGAAATACCCGGTACATGTCGCCATATTTACTCCTTACTTTAGAAAAGAACTTGTCGGGAGTGAAGGCCAGAAATGGCAGCGAGCCTATTATAGGGAACTGCAATGTGGACGAAACCAGTCTCTTTTCCAAACCTGGAAGAATCTCGAATCCCAGGTACAGCAAGGTCAGGATCAAGATTAGACTAAGGGTGAGGTTGTCGGCCACAAATTCAAGCAAACTTGTCACAAACATGATGATAAGGGTGTGTTGTATATAGATGAATAAAGACTCACTTATTTATAGATCAGGATGGTTGCGATTTATTATTATTTACAATTGAATAATTAGAGTTGATTAAGAACAATTAATTTCACGAGAAAAGTCAATTTCGAGATGCTCGACGTCCGAGCTCCGGGATCGTGTGTCAGAATTCGCTTGACCGGAAGTCCAATTTTTCTCCGGATATTTACGTATGACCGGTCAGTATCGATAGTCTCTCTATCGCCCCCCGTTCGGGTGCGGGTATCCATCGCCCGCCTCACACCCCCCTCCAGTTGTCAAGATCTGTCCTTCGCCCTGAAGTGCACCTTTACTCCGCTCTTCCTGACGGAGCCTGGCAACTTTAGAATTGACCATCTTCCCGGACTCTCTTCTCTCTCCAAACGCGTCACAATTGGTGTCTCTACTGTCTTCTCCACCGCCTCCACAACTCGCTGGAAGAACGCCGGTTTTACCCGGTCTATCGAAACGACCCGCTCTTTTCCTTTTATGTTGAGTGTGAAGATTTTGTCCGTCCTATTTACCACTGGCCATGGGCCCTCCCACGGTGGCTGCAGGGGTGCCCGATGAGCATCCCGACGGAGGAAAGCGTGGGTGCACCGCTGCAACTCTGGGTGGACAAAAACCGGTCGTCTCGAGTGCAGGCTCATAGGGACCGGCCGCAGGTTCCTCATGTGGAGCCTCAATCGTTCCAAAAAAACGTGGGCCGACCGTCCCGGTGAAGGGGTGAAGAATTCTCCGGGCAGTCTTATCGGTGTTCCAAACACCATTTCGGCTGGTGTCGCTCCCAGATCCTCCTTTAATGCCGAACGAAATCCCATCATCACCACCGGCAAGACACCCACCCAATCCACCGTTGCGTGGGCCATGATGGCGGCCTTTAGGGGCCTGTGAAATGTCTCGACCAATCCGTTTGCCTGCGGATGGTATCCCGTTGTTCGGTGTCTCTCCATCCCAACTAAACTCGCGAGTTCTCAAAATAGGTCGGATTCAAAATTTCGTCCTTGATCCGTAGTTATCCGAAGCGGGCAGCCGAATAGTGGGAGCCACTCTTCCACTATTTTCCTTGCCGCTGTCAGCGCTGTCGCATCCGGGACCGGGTATGCCGCCGGGAACCGTGTAAATCTGTCAACCACAGTGAGACAGTAACTGCATCCCCTCGACACCGGAAGTGGTCCTACCAGGTCGACATGTATATGATCGAATCGTTCCGACTCCAATTCGAACTTATGCTCAGGTGATCTTGTATGTTTATGTGTTTTTGTTCTCTGGCACTCCAGACACTCCCTTGTCCACCTAGAACATTCCGCCCTCATAGCAGGCCACACGTATTTCTCTGCGATCAGCGTTCTTGTTCTCGCCACTCCCGGGTGTGCCATGCCGTGCAATTCGTTAAACGCCCTCCGTCGCATCGATTCCGGGAGGAATGGTCTAAACGCGCCGGTTGTCTCGTCTCCATACAATAACATCTGCGTCTCCGGAAGTGGTCGGGCACTTAACTTCAAGCTGCCCCCGGATCCCCCGGCGAGTATTAGGTTCAACTCTCCATCCTCGCGCTGACTCTCCGCCACCTCTCGCGACTCTATCGTTTGTGGGAAGTTGATGGCGGCCACCGCCATTGCCTCCTCGCTCATATCGGCCCGTGACAGGGCATCCGCCACCACATTTTCTTCTCCCGACACATGTCTGATGTCTCCGGTGTATTGGCTCACGAAGTCGATGCTGCGCGCCTGCCTCGGGGATCTATTCTCGGCTTTTCCGCCCAGCAAAAATGTCAAAGGTTTGTGGTCGGTATAGACCGTGAATTCACGTGCCTCGAGGAGATGTCTGAAATGGAGGATGCCCGCATGCATCGCTAAGAGCTCCCTGTCGAAGGCGCTATAACGCTTTTGGGTTTCCGTCAACTTCTTGGAAAAGAAACCCAGTGGCCTCCATGGGTGTCCTGGTGACTCCCTCTGCTGGACGGCCGCTCCCAGTGCCACCTCCGAGGCGTCGACGAAGATCGCCATTTCCTGGCCTGTCCCTGGGTATGCCAACGAGCATGCTTCCACCATCGATCTCTTCACCTCCTCGAATGCCGAATTGGTCTCTGGTGTCCATCTCACGGGCCGGCGATCATGCTTCTTTGCCCCCTTCAGGAACTCGTTTAATAACGCTTGTTGCTGTGCCGCATGAGGAATAAATCTTCTATAGAAATTGACCACTGCTAAAAATCTCCTCATTTCTTGTATATTTTCGGGTTTCGTATAATTAGCTATCGCTCTTGTGTTCTCTTCCGGTGGTGCCACTCCTGTTCTCGAGACCTGATATCCTAGGAACTTCACGGACTGTGCTCCGAAAACACACTTTGACGTATTTATGATTACGCCATATTTATCCAGCCGCCTGAACAATTCTCTGAGGTGTTCCCGATGCTCCTGTGTCGATTTCGATGCTACCAATATATCGTCGAGGTATGCCGCAACTCCCGACAATCCCCGCAGCATCTCGTCCACGAACCTTTGAAAAGTTTGTCCAGCATTCCTCAGCCCGAACGGCATCACGGTATATTCATACAGGCCGAATGGCGTGATAACCGCCGTCTTTGGTATATCGTCGGTGGCCATGGGGATTTGATGATACGCCCTCTTCAGGTCGATGGTGCTAAACACTGTGCACCCAGCCAGGTGTTGTGTGACATCCTGGATATGGGGTATGGGGTATCGATCTGGTCTAGTTGTTGCATTTAGTTTCGTGTAATCTCCACACATGCGCCACCCATCCCCTTTCTTCTCCATATGGATGGGTGACGCATAGTTGCTCTGCGATGGGCGCGCCAGGCCCTGCTCCACCAGCTGCATCATCGTAGAGTGGGCGGCCTTCCACTTGTCCGGTCTTAAACGTCGGGGGGCGCTGGAGCAGGGCTGGCCAGACGTTACGATATGGTGCACCGTGCTGTGTCTTGCCCCATTTGCCGGTGTCAGGGCTGGCCGTGTGATCTGCGGAAACTCCTTCAGTATGGCCGCGTATGGGTCCTTTTCAACCGCCGAAACGACCACTCTGCCGACCGACGTCGAACCACCCGTCGAGGTCCTGCCTGTGGCTGCATCCACCAGTCGTCTTCTCCGCACATTAACGAGCAGGTCGAAGTGGAATAGCAGATTCGCTCCGATTATTGGGTGGTCGATAGCTGCGACCACGAACTTCCACTTCATTCTCTTGCCAAGCCCCAAGTCCAGTTCCACCGTCTTTGTTCCATAGGCTGGGATGACTGTTCCATCCGGGGTCTGCAACGCGTGTGGCGACCTGATCACATCCGATGGTGACCGTGGGAGTATTGACAGGTCTGCTCCAGGGTCGATCAAATACCTCACTCTCGTACGTGCGTCACAGAGGAAAAGTCTCCGTGTTGTCCCCTCGTCGGCCACCGCCGCGACCGACGAGGTCGCTAGTTTTTTTTTAAAACTGCAAGGCTTCCCATTTGGTGCGACCTTACAATTTCTGGCTCTCTCGGCGAAGGTATGGTGGAACCAGCATATATCCTCTGCTCCTTCTCCGCTGCCGGGACTTGCTTCTCTACCGAGGCGGCCCATGCTTGACCTAGACCTCGAACGGGATCGGTCCGCTAGTCTTTCCATCTTCTGGAGTAGTTTTTCCATCCAGGGGGGCTTCTCTCCATCCCCTTGGTTTGTCCTTTCCGTCGCGCGACCACGCACTGCCGACACTCCTCCACCTATACGTGTAGGGGGAACCACTAGTCCGTCTATCATCGAGTCTGCGATAACCGCCGCCACATCCAGTGTTCCTTGAGTCGCTGCAATCGTTGGGCGCATAAACTCTGGTAATGCGTTTACAAAGAAGTTTCTCAGGAATACCTCTCCGACGTCACTTCCGACGTTCGCCCGCATTTCTCTAAGAAACGCTGTCGGTCTTCTATCTCCGATGGAATCTCCCTCGAATAGGCGCCGCAGCCTGGTCGCCGTTGTCTCTGTATACTGCGCCATCAATAAGGCTTTTGCCTGGTCATACCTGTCCGCTATTTTATCGTCCATAGCTATCGTGCGTATGGTCTGCAAAGCCGGGGTCGAATCCTGGAGGCTATCCACTAGCGCTCTGAATTTCGTCTTCTGTAGCAATATTCCATCGTGGTCCAATCTTTCCTCAAACATTGCGAACCAATATCCGGGGTCGTGCTCCATGAAGATGGTCATCGGTTTTCTGCCTTTCTTTTCCACAGCTGCGATCGTGGATGTTGATCGCCCCAAGCTTCCAACTTCCGGGTCAGGTATCGCCGTTGAATTTGCCATTAATTCCTCGACATGTTTCTTCACCTGCCGGGCGATCTCAGCCTTTATTATCGGATCATCAAGATCCACTTTGCACGATTTGTTCATTTTTCTTAAGTGCCTAAAAGCCCTCGACTCTGCCTAGGCAGGGGCTTGCTCGCGGTATCTATGCGTCGTCAGGGTCACCAATAAGGTGTGTTGTATATAGATGAATAAAGACTCACTTATTTATAGATCAGGATGGTTGCGATTTATTATTATTTACAATTGAATAATTAGAGTTGATTAAGAACAATTAATTTCACGAGAAAAGTCAATTTCGAGATGCTCGACGTCCGAGCTCCGGGATCGTGTGTCAGAATTCGCTTGACCGGAAGTCCAATTTTTCTCCGGATATTTACGTATGACCGGTCAGTATCGATAGTCTCTCTATCGCCCCCCGTTCGGGTGCGGGTATCCATCGCCCGCCTCAATGACAAGACAGTTGAAATTAAATCGACATCAGTTGAACAAGTTCATCTTTGGCAACATTGACAGTAAAAAAGTCGAATTGCGAATGAGCAAACATTTATTAATCAATACCTGCAGTGTCTCTTGGACGGGACATTTACTGGATGCTGCGTTCCATCAGAGCAAAATGTTTGTGCGCTTGACCATTGTTCATGAGTAGGTTGTACTTTTATCATCGAATCAACGACTTTCCTTAACGAGTTTGCTGACATTCCTAATGCGCCAATATTTAAACTGACCAACCTTGAGCAGACCAAAGAAATGATTGTGTTTGAGGAGTGACACCACTGAGGGAGTCCGAGGGGTGGACTCGGTGGTGGTAAGCATGTTGCCACCTGATTGGTGGTGACAGTGACGCATCACCTCACTCCAGGTGAGTAGGGTGGTGGGTGTTCAGAGTGTGGCCCTGTGGGGCCACCTTGCACACCATCACCACAGGAGCCACAAGGTGGCAAATGTGGTGAAGTGCACAGGTTGACCGACCTGTGCAAACGTCACCACCAAAGGTTAGCCGAGTCTGCTTTTGTGTGCTCTCACTTCACCTTGTGTCTCAGCTGAGTACAGATGTTCTGTTGTCTCCAACACAACGTGTATGTTCGGATTAAATCGTGTTTCCTATCACGTAGCTATCTCGTCGGTCTCTTGTGCATCTGTTGTAAGAATAGCTGAGTGTATTAGGCCCACGGGTTTTGGTGTTCTTCCTGCCTGGTCGACATCTTGCCCCCTCCTGCAGCAGCAGCTCTGAGATTTCCAACAGGTTATGGGCCCTGCAGCCCACTGCTGCAGTTGAGCTGGTGGCTCCCTTGTTCCTCCCAGATCGGTTGAGCCGTGCTCCCATGGGCATCCGGTGGAGGAAGCCAGTGAGGTGTGGTTTGTTTTTCAACCTTAACTGGCCAAGGACAAAAGGACAAAAAGAACAGTGGTGAGCTGGGGGTGTGTGAGTGTGTGTGGTGTGTTCCCCCCAGGATCAGGTGAGGGTCGAGTAGAGTAAGTGGTCTCCTACTCCCCTCCCCTCTGTGGGGGTCGCTAGTTCCAGAGGGTTTTAAGTCGAGTGAGTGGTCTCCTCCTCCCCTCCCATCAGTTTGGTTTTTTCTGGTTCCGGTGGTTCTTTCTTTGGTGGGTGCTTTGGTTGGGCTGTTTTTATCCAGTCGTGTGTTTGGTGTGTGGTCTGTGGTCCAGTGGTAGTAGGCCAAAATGGCCGAACAGGCTGGGATCACCCACACCACCCCAGTGAAGCAGCAGAACACCACCACGCCCATGCCACTTGGCCTGAAGCGGTGGCTGTTCTCCGCCTGGTTTTGCGGAGGCAGTATAAGAGACCACGCCAATGGAATGCTTCAGATCACCATGGAGCTGTGGGACCTGCATGGCTGCTATGTGCTAGATGAGGACGTGGCAGCTGCCCTGCTGGCCAGCCTGCCAGCCGACTGGTCGGACTTTGTCATCGCTTATGAGCAGCGAGGTGCTCCACAGGACATCACCAGGCTCATCCTCGAGTTGCTGGACGAGCAGCAGCATCGCGGTCAGCCCGTAGCTGCTCCAGATGAGCCGCCATTCAGGATCGATGTCCTAGTGGTGGAGCCGCCTCCGGGCCTAGCCGGCCTCCAGCAGCCGCCTCCCAGTGGATGGTGAGCTGTATCCACCATGCCATAGTGACTGGTGCTCGCGAGGACGATCCTGCCCTAGTAGCCGCAGCCGGAGCAAACCGAGTAAGGGCCACCGAGGTGGCCTGCTTGCCTGGAGAAGGCAAAGGTGGCCAGGGTGGCGCCGACCAACCACTTGGCTCTCATCAGCAGCTCCTCCACCAGCTTATCGACGAACTCTGAGGAGTTGGGTCGGTACCTCGGTGGTGGGGCACACAAGTGGTGCATCCATTCGGAAGCCTCATTCCGGAGCATCCGGCCCCCGGAGTGTCTCGAGAGAATCCTGGGAGTGGACCGTGCAAGGCTCCATCTGGCTGGGGAGAACACGGTAGACTTGACCTGCCCCCTGTCAGGTGGGATCACCAGCAACCTGGTGCTGGAAGATGTAGTATACACCCCAGGAGTGTACATTGGTTTGTTTTTCATGTGTCGGTTAATGGCCATGGGCTGGGACATCCGGTTCCGTGGAGGGTGGTGCTCCGGCTAGGATGCTCAGGGTCGGCTGGTGCTGCTGGCAAGCAGTTCCGGACCAGATGACTTGTTCTGGTTGGACTTAGGCAATTCCGCTCAGTGGAAGGCGTGGACGAGCGGACAGCCCGTCGGGCTCTTGTGGCAGTTGCCACCTCCAGCCCACCTCGAGTTGGACTCCGTCGCCATGTCATCTGGTGGGCTTGAAGAAGATTGCTTAGGTAGAGCAATTGGGTGCTCTCGGCGTATTCTGCGTGTCATCGGAACTGCCGCCATGTCCTGCTCCTCCCCGCTGCAGCTGTCACATGCCACTACCGCCATTGCCATCATGCAGGGACAGGACTGGGCTGCGGCCACCATGGTGCCACCCCTTGGCCGGCCATCCTTCCGGGATGCCTGCCTTGCCTTCCTGCTGCCGCCACCTGTCCTCGTCGGGCCAGGACAGCGCTGGGTGGCGAGCCTCGCATAGTGGGCATTGTCTCCTCTGTCACCTTGCCTGCTCCTGTTGCGCCGGAGCAGTGCCGTGCTGCGGTCTGTGTGTTGTCTCTTGCGCCACTGCCATCTGCTCCTGTCGGGTCGGAGCAGGGCTTTTCTGCGGCTTCCACATCATCTCTCCTGCCGCCACCACCTGCTCTCGACGTTCCAGAGCAGTGCCGTGCTGCGGCCTTTGCATGGCCTGCTCCCTTCGTGTGGAACCAGCTCCGCACAGTGGACTTTGTCATGCCGCTTCTCCTGCCACCTACTCCCATTGCTCCGGGGCAGGGTGGTGCTGCTGGCCTCAAGATTAAGCTCATCAGCTCGAGACAAGACTGCGCTGAGGACTGGGTGGCCACCCTGGGTGGGTGGCACCAGTCCCTGGAGCTCTGACTTTGTGTCAGGGCTGCCCTTCCCCGGCAGCCCGGGACGGTGGATGTTGGTGGAGCCGGTGCTCCCAGCACCTACGACAGCACTGGTGGCCAGCCTGGCCCTCCTCTGTGCCATTCACCAGGGAGGTAGCCATCATCAGCCATCTTGCTCTCCCAGGCCATTGGAAGGTCGCCTGGCTCGTCGAGGCCGCTGTCATCCGCCTCGGCTGGCAGCCAGGGACATAGGGATGTTGCCTGCTGGCTCCCTGAGGCCGCCGTCTTCTGCTTCAGGGTGCAGCCAGCATGGAACTGCACCGAGTTCTGATGGCATCCTCGCCTGTGTCGGTGGCCACCAGGTGGATGTTCTTGCCTGCCTTCACTTCTGCGCCATGGCCTTCCTGCGCTCCCGGGATTGGCGTGGCTGGTCTGCTGACCTCCCTGTGGTTCGGGAGGTTAGAGCGGGCCACCCGCAAACTGCCACCCCATGTTTGGACTTGCTGTCATCTGGTGGCCAGCAGCCTGCTGTCGGACTGCCTGCCGGCTCCCTGAGGCTGTCGAGATCCGCCTCGGTGTGGGGGGCCTGTGGGTGGTTGCACCGGAGGAGGCCACCCCCATCCGGACAGGTGCTGCGGCACAGCTGTCCCTGTTCGTTTGCTGTTGTTGGCAGGGTTGTTCCGGGGCCATTGTGCATCTCCTGTTTACCACCTCTCCAGCTGCCTCTCCTGCTGGCTAACCAGCTCTCCGGTGGCCTGGTCGTCTGTATGCCGTCATTCATTGCCATGACTGGGAGCTGGACTCTTGGGGACTCTGCTCTGTGCTGGGCTGTCATCACCACCTCCTGCCATCTCGTCAAGGACCTGGTGGTCGCTGTGGCCTCGTCGCCACACCAGACCATCGCCGACTGTTGCCACCACCTCTCACCACCTCCTCTGCGCCTTGGTCGCCGTGGCCATGCAGTGGTGCCGGGTGGGTTGCCACCACCTCCTATTACCTCGTCTGAGGCCTGGTGGTCGTCGTAGCTGCCCTGTTGTCTGCCGGCTGTTGGAGCTGCCTCCTACCACCATGTCTGTGCCATGGTGGTCTGCGTGGGTGTGCTGTGGTGCTGGATGTTCGCCATTACTGTCGATCACCACATCTGGAATATACTTGTAGCAGTGGCACCGCAGCACCATGCTGCCGCCGCAGGCCTCCTGTTGTTGTGTCATATATGCGTTTTGGTGGCCACAGTGGCCGTGGTGTGCGATGGCCACCGCAGCATTTGGTTGGCCTTCATCATAGGTTGCCTGCCCTTGGCTCAGGGCCAGGAGGGGTCCTCGGATCGACTGCTGTCTCCGCCGTCTCCTCTTCTCATCGCGTCGTCTGCCTCCTTGCTCGGGTTGGGTGGCCTGTCATCACCTTTGGCCTGGTGGCTAGGATCTCCGCCTCATTTCTGGCCATCGTGTGGTGCCTTGTTGTGCTGGTCCCTCTCCTCCCTCCGTATGCAGTGCCGCAGTGGCGGCCCATCAGCTGCGCTGCCTCCAGTCAGCCAGCTGTTGGCCAGGGCCACCTCGGAGGTGACAGCTCGCATTGGCCATGTTTTTGGGGAACTCGTTGTTCTCCGTGTTGGATGGCCCGGGGCCATCGTCTGGATGTCCTCTGCTCCTCCACGGTTGTCCTGCCAGCCCCGATCATCTTGTCGTGCTCACGTTTGCGTGGCGCTGGCCATATGAGCCCCAGCTACCTGGGAGTTCTATGTGGTCGTGGGAGCTCATGCTACTCTCTTGTTTGGTTTCTCCCCGCCATCGTATGCCACCTCGCCAGGGCCGGGTGGCCTATTGCCGGTCATCGCAGCTTGACCTGGAGCCACAGAAGAGGGAACTTTAACACGTGCTGAAGGGATGTGGGATAGTGTTGTTCTTTGTTTTGCTTGCCCCCTCCCTCTGCAGTTTGTGAAGCCCCTCTTGTCCTCTAGGTGGTTAGCTGCGAGTTTTGGGTTTCGGTTGGGTTGCGTGCTACTCCCTCTCCAGTGAGGAGGGGTGTTGGAGGAGTGACACCTCTGAGGGAGTCCGCCACCGAGTTCAGGGGTGGACTCGGTGGTGGTGAGCGTGTCGCCACCTGATTGGTGGAGACACGCTCGGAGGGAGCCCGCTCCTGCCACCGAGTTCAGAGGTTGAACTCGGTGGTGAGCTTGTGTCGACACCTGGTTGGTGGCGACGGTGACACACCAATTCACTCCAGAGGAGTGGGGTGGTGGGTGTGCAGAGTGTGGCCCTGTGGGGCCACCTTGCACACCATCACCACAGGAGCCACTAGGTGGCGAATGTGGTGTGGTGCACAGGTTGGCCGACCTGTGCACACGCCACCACCAAAGGTCAGCCAAGTCTGCTTTTGTGTGCTTTTGTGTCTTGTGTGCACCTTGTGTCGCAGCTGAGTACAGATGTTCTGTTGTCTCCAACACAATGTGTATGTTCGGAATAAATCGTGTTTTCTATCGCGTAGCTATCTCGTTGGTCTCTTGTGCATCTGTTGTAAGAATAGCTGAGTGTATTAGGCCCGCGGTTTTTGGTGTTCTTCCTGCCTGGTCGCCATCTTGCCCCCTCCTGCAGCAGCAGCTCCAAGATTTCCAACAGATTGCATAGCGAAATCAACTGACAATTGCATCACTTACACTGCCATGTTTGAGCTGATATTTTATTGCGTGCATTTGATGTTAACTTTGTGAAGTCTGAACTTGGAGGTTTGCCAAAATATGCTATGCATGTGACCCTGCACACTGAAATGTTAAGCCTATAATTTTTTATATTAATTGG
>JAQGBY010006552.1:0-12929 GCA_034698785.1 Mycogona germanica
AGATGTAGAATAAATGAAAAAACACTAATTCCAAGAAAATGGAAACCAGTATAATAATGTCCGATAGTAAGACAATTGTCTGGATTAAATTGTCTTACTATCGGACATTATTATACTGGTTTCCATTTTCTTGGAATTAGTGTTTTTTCAAAATTAAAGAGTTTTTATCTGTAGGGGAACCAGAGATCGGAACTCGGAAATGAGATACATTCTCATGGTCATTGATAAGCGAGCTGTCCACGCGTGCCAATGAAAAGTCGATTGATGATAAGGTCATCCTATGGACATATTTGCGATAAGTCCGGAAAAAAGGTCCAGGAATTTCTTATCGTTTCGAATAGGGTCTCTCAGGAGGATATGATTCTCTTTTGAGATAACCGCCCCTTTCTCTCAGTGCTGTGACAATTTAGAGAAGTTGCATCGATCATCAGCTTCTCGATGGTGAACTTTGTTTATATCCCATAGCACAATGTAAATATATATTTTATCGCAATGCTTTCACTTTATTTACCTGTTCGTATTAAAGTGTATATGGACCGGCACGATCACAAAGCGGGTGCGTTTACAATGCGCGAATCACTCGATCCCTTCTCTTTAGCGGCAACGTGACCATGAAAGCGAAAAAGTAGGCAAACAATTCTGGCGCACGAAATTTTAACAGCATTTCGATTGTAATATTGTACCAAAATTTAAATACCTGTAATTGATAATAATTATTCTAGGCATTCATAAATACATGAAATACAGTAAAAATAAATGAGGAAACTGCTTTTTCAACTTATAAAAAAATTAAAACAACGTCAAATAATTTTTTAAATCTCAAATGTACTTGTAGTTTTACACAACAAAAGGTTTCAGGACAGGACAGTACTTGGAAATTTTCATGTAAAGCAACATGATGATTTCATCGGAAAAGCAGTTCATAAAAATACGCTGGTAATTTCGGAGAAACCAATTATCAAAAATATATGTGAACATTTTCGCTTCATAATTGTCACAAATGGTGATGTCATGCATTTGAATTGTTCCCCGAGTTTTCTTGGTTGGTTACAAAGATCTTTGTCAATGGCAAAATCTTTTTTGAATGTCGTTGTGGCCTTCGCGTGGTCAAATATTAGAAAACCATTCAAGTTTAAGTCGGGCCTAACCCACTCTTACAATGCAGCTATCAATTATGACGATAGAAACATGGATCTTAACCAATTGCGTCCATAGCTGTCATTAAGATCCATTTGAATTGAGGTCCGTGTTCGGCTAATTGCTATCAAACAGTGAAGGTCGTCGTAGATATGGCAAAAACTATATAAGGCTAACTCTCAATAGCGTGATCACACTTCTAACGACGGAATTAGCGAACCAAATATTCCTTCAAAAATTCAAAATGACTTCCAAAGCACTGACTATTTTCTGTTTGCTGGCAGTTTGTGTCGCCACAATCAAGTTATCAACTCAAGATGACGGCATGGAACAGGTATGTCATCACGATAATAATTCTTCAATACGAATTGCCTTCTATTCTATTTGCCACTTTTATAGCAAAATTACGAAACCTCAGATGTCAGTCAGTTTGATTTCTTAAAGCAATGTTTCGCACCCGACTTTTCTTGATAGAAAAAAATTAAAAGTGAGTTTAAACTATTTTCTGGTTTTGCTTTCCCCGTTTCACAACAGAAAATCAAAGATTCACCGTGTCAACCATCTGATGCGGTAAATATATTCACCAAATTATTTATTTTATCTTATATCACAGTGCTAATTGCATTTTTTTAATTCGTGATTGCATATTTATAATTTGGTCTACCATTTTTAAAATATCAATTATGACTAATCTGAAATTGTGCTACACATTTCACCATTTACAGCAGCGAAATGCGTATAAAACTTGTGTGAGCATGTTGTACGGAAATAGACACATGAGTGGTGAGGATCTCAGTAAACCCGTGAGTAAAATTAGTTTTAATACGATTTTGTTGGCTGTTTCAGGATGTCACTAGACATCGACCAGTATATTCATTAATTGTCATAACAATAATGCTCTTAAGAACACTTTACAGATATTCTGTCACTGGAAAATTTTCAATTATATATTATTTTATATTGTTCGAATATGTTTTTCTTAAAAATGAGGCATTGATTAATATTTATTCGTGTTTAGGAAAATGCCAAGAGAGTTGGAGCATGCGTCTGGAACAAATTGGGAATTGTAAGATTCTGCTATGCAACAAAATTCATTTTTGCAAAAATTTGCTCAGACAAAATTGAAGTATCTCATCATTTATGTTGAATATAAAATGTTGATTATTAGATTGGAGGCAATGGATTCAATATGGACGCTCTCAAGAAGATGGTGGAAGAAATGCCGTCAAGTGATGAGGTAAATACCCCATGCCAGCAGTGGCTAACAAAGCAATTGACCATTTGGATATATGTTATTCTAAAAACTCCTTTAATATTGGTTATTGTCAGGTCAAGGAGAAAATTGTTTCTACAGCAGAGGCCTGCAAAGATTTGGTGAGTTACAAAATGATTCAAATCAAAATCTCAACTTATCAAGCGATATTTCAATAAACATTTTAGTCTATGGACGCATTGTAAAAAAAAAAGTATTAATCACGGTTTAAAATTGAATTATTAAAATTAATTTATTAAAATGTTATTTTTAAAGCAAAATCTTCTGCGAAGGTGTCAAAGTTCACCGACAAAAAAATACTACAATTACGGAAACCACAATAATAAGTGCAAAAGAGACAAAAATGATGGTTTCATTATTCCTTAAATAATTATATGCATACCATTAATTTTTGCAGGAAGGGATAATCGCGATTTTAGAATGCATCGGAGAAAAAAGAGCAGAGGTACGTAGAATAATTTTTTATGAGTATATCAGACTTTCTCGCATGATAAGTTGTCGCATCTTTTGAACAAATTCTATGGTTAATGGTCATTGATGTCTAACTAGCCAGCATTATTCGTAATTTAGCCTGATGTGTGAAAAGCGATTGTGTACTGTCCAACGAGATGCATAAATGCATAAACTAATTTGATTTTTTATATTTTTTTGTTCATACAGATTTGCAATATCTAAAGACATGCGGTTAAGCAAACTCGTGTAAAATGACATTCCCCCGCAATTAATATAGATGACGATATTGTCAAGGTTGCATCAAGGGCGATCGAATTCAATGCCTGGCAACTTGTACATCCTACGCGTTACGAAATGTTGTCTTTAACGTCTACCCACGAAATATTTAGGTTTATGGTTGTCACTGAAGTGTCGGAAAATGCAAAAAAGTTTTATAATTTTCTTGTGAATGTCAAAAATTATCTTACTCCTTCCTTGTATTCACTCCAAGTAATATGTAATGTCATAAAGCAATAAATATATTTGACTTGAAACGTATATTTTTTATTTCGGTACAACAGAAACGAAGTCTCAAATTTAAGACATTTTTGTTTTTGAGTGTCGCAAAAACCGAGACAATTAATTTTACAAATTTAAATTTTTTTGTCAGGGTTATGCCTTAAATGTCTATTGATAAATGAAACAGTGTATTTTAATTTAAATATCTCTCAAATTCATGATAGAGAATCGTTTGTTTTAAATTTGTTAATTCAAATCTAGCTAATAAAAAATTCGGTTGTTGAAACTCTTAAAAGACACAAATGACTTAAGTTAGAGATTTTGTTTTCGTTGTGTGTTCAATAATAGAATCGTATAGCAATGCACTATGAATCTAAATGATAACATGAGTAACAAAACGGAAGCAGTGTAAAATGTCAAGAACATTCATTTCAAATGAATATGTCTAAAAATTCGTATGACCAAATTAGTTATAAACTCCCAAATGTCTACTCTAAAAACTCTACTGAACGTTTCATATAGTGTGTGCCAAAATATTTGATAATTCTAATCTTACGGATACGAAAGAGCGCAAGAGTGAATCAAATAATGTATTATTTTAGGCACTAAATCAACTATAATCCACCAAAAGTATCAATAACATTTGTATTCACAACGTACGACACCACGAATTTCAGTTTGTGAAGCCAAGTCAGAGTGATGCTTTCAGAAAATAAGCATAAACAGCTACGTAAACAAAAAATAAGAAATAAAACCAACCACCAACCTGAAAATGTATGGATAAGGCCGATCAAAACTTAACGTCGAAGTAATTCCTCACGCGAGAGATTCCACACCAAACAAAGTCCAACCACCAAACTTTAAAAGACCGGACAAGAAGAATTCGCCGGACGATGCCAGAAAATTGGCTGCTAGTCCCACCGACCCATCTCTCTAGAACGGATCACTGAAGACGTCCATTCACCAACCATAAGATAGGAAAAATATCTCGAACTGTCCGCAGGCGCGCTTGTTGCATAACGGACCGCGCAATAACCACTCTATTTAGATAAGTTTCTTCTTCCTCGACGTGGATTCACCACCTGCGTCTCCACCAGCGAATGTAAGGCAATGGAGCAGCTTTCCGCGCCATACCTGCTTTATATATCCAGGTCAAAGACTTGTGTATAGTCAAGTTCAGTTATAGGCCTGCACCTATGTGTCTCGTAGCCGTTGCCGTTTATATGGCTGCTACACGAGAGCTGTGTGTAATGTGTATCGGTATTGCGCCGACTGTAAATGCATATAAATGTGCAAATTAGTTCGTCTTTAAGGGCGGGCAGGCTTCATGCTGCATACCATGTTTGCCAATATTTTAGACACTATAAGTAGATAAAGTCGCACTTGAAATATTGTAAAATAAAATATTCATAATAAATTCATAACGAATTCATAATGAACTAGTCTCCGGGACAGCACCGGACGAAAAAAGACCAGAGTCGGCGAGAAACTCTCAAATAAAATAATAGAAACACATGCGTCAGTTGCGATGGTTCTCAGTTAGTTATCCTTATCGAATAAAAGAGTGTTTTCTATTATTTTATTTGAGAGCTTTTCGCCGACTGGTCGTCTTTTTTCGTCCGGTGCTGTCCCGGAGACTAGTTCATTATAAGTTCATTATAAAAACAATATTTTAGAATCTGATACTTCAGATTTAGCTTCTCTAATTTTAATGAAAGTGTTGAAATCATATTAAATTTCGAATCATATAACTTTTGTATATTGATTAATATCGCATATGAAATTTTCAAATTCAATTACTTTTTTACAAAGTATACAGAATAAAATAATTATAGGCGATGCTGGACTCATCCAAAAGCCATCATCCAGCATCGCCTTTATTTATTTTATTTAGTCAATACCCCCTGGCGTCCCTAAAAATACAAATATACAAAGTATACAGAGTAGATATTTCATTTTTAACATTAAAACGCTCTTAAGAAAAAGTTCTTACGCATGTTTTGAACTCGAAATATATACAGCCAGTTCCCCGATCACCCTAAGAATTATTTCAGCTCTGATTAAAATGGCATACAAATTCAAAGGGAGACTTAAAAACAATGAAGTTTTTTATTCACTGCAGAATATTCCACAACAGGAGTTTCTCTATCCCTATCGCTGCTTAGGAACTATGTAATGGTCCACATTTTCACCAGAACCCCGGGATCGAGTAGACGAATGCCCACACCTGGAATCGAACCAGGAACCGCCGAACCACAGTCAGTTAATAAATCAACTGCGCTACGACGAGTAGTAAAAGTTACATAACACTGTATAAGTTATGAAGTGATGTTGATACTTTAACATTGTAAAACTAAGGGTTCCTTAACTTTGTCTGTAAACTTCTTTTTAATTTCTCCTTGAGCACTATAAAACTTAATATTACTCGCATTTAATTGATTATTTGATTCATATTTATAACACTTCGTTACTCTTGCGCTATCTAGCAAACCAGTATC
This sequence comes from Mycogona germanica, assembly GCA_034698785.1. Lineage (NCBI taxonomy): Eukaryota > Metazoa > Arthropoda > Diplopoda > Chordeumatida > Chordeumatidae > Mycogona > Mycogona germanica. The sequence continues at coordinate 5,860 of JAQGBY010006552.1, forward strand.
ACTCATAAAGTTGTTTTTCGAGCTGTTCCGGCTGGACACACACACACACACACACTGAAACCGGAAACAGAAATAATATTTACATCCAACCGGCCCCTTCTTACAATCGCGTTTTCCCCGGAAACGTACTCGGAACTTTCTCGCCAATCTCTTTAATCGTTTATGTCCGTCCCCCTCCTCCTCCTCTTCCCCCCCCCTCCACCTCCTCCTTGCACGTAAACAGTTGGCCAGTAGAGTAGACCTATATAGACGTCATTACCACGTCAGCCAATGAGATAGAAACCATTTTATTTTTCATGAATCTGCGCGAGATGCGTCGTTGCATCATCATCATCACACAGTACTGATCTACCGACCATAGCCATATCTACACACGAGAGCCGTCCATTGCCCGCTGTAGTCTTTTTTTGCCGGCATATATCGCCGATACAATCGAAACTTCCGTTCAATTATGATCGGTGTTTCGCAACAGTGAATCTACCATCTGTTATCCAAATGAAAATTGATACTTGCACTACAGAATATCCGCTTAAGACTGGCTTGGAGATGAGACAGAAGCGAGATCAGTGATTCATTTGATTTATATTTTTAATGCTTTCACTTATGATTATCTATTTTAATATCCAACAAAAGTCAATGTCCTGGTTGTTGTTTTTACGGTGTTTTGGAATAAACGACGTTTGATTTTGTTTTCTTAATATCCACGTTTATCGATGGTTTTTGGAAGTTAAGCAAATACTGAGTAAAAACCATCAGGTTTTTAATAATTAAACGCTTTAGCAATTAGATTTGTTTTTGTGGTTGCCGATCTTTGCCACGCTGCGAAGAAATGAATCACAAAATCAGCATAAGTAAAGACGTAGAAATCAACTTGTTATTTCCAAAGGTTCTCTTCTCGCAGTTTCTCTTCAGCTCAGTTATTTTCTCTATATATATTCCCCTTTATATAGCGTATACGTTTAATTAAATTAGAAAAACAAGAAAGCTGATAATCGAATTTTTCAAATAGACTCTGAGTTGGCATCTCAATCGTATTGAAATGGATTATAAAATTAATATTTATTTGCCACAGAATCGTGATCGCAGTTTATATTCTGATAGCTGACAATCAAATTTTTCATATAAACTAGATTCTGAGTTGGCATCTCAATCGGAGTGAAATGAATTATAAAATTAATATTTAAATATATATTTGTCACAGAATCGTGATCGCAGTTTATATTCTGAGATTGCGAGTTCGAATCCAAACGAATGCGTGTCATATTAAAAATAATACGGTATATTAGCTATGTATTGTGAGTGAGTGCATTTTCTCCAATCAACTGCAGTCAACCACACCACAGGCGTTACGTCCCCCTCATTGTGCCTAGGCACTGTGCGAGGGGGAACGACCAGTACCCCGGGATCGAAATTTTCGAGAGCCCACGCCGGGAATCGAACCCGGGACCGCCGAAACCACAGTCAGTCGCTTTTTTCGTTCAAATTGCTCAAAAGCCATATCTTTGCTAGATATGTTGCTAGTGAATTTGGTGCACGTAGCAGTAGTCAAGGAGCACGCCTGTCACGTCAGAATGCTGAATGCAGCGTTGACATAGAGACGGTTTCATGGACCGTGGCTACCGCGTCAAGCTCATGAACACACAAAACAGGAAAAATTATTGCGTCGCTGAAAGAAGGTTTAATTCTAGAGGACACCACTAGCTATTACAAAGAATAAAGAAAAATAAAACTACTGATGTCAAAGGAGCATTTCGTAAATGTTGTCACCAGTATCTCGCTCTGAAGTGGCTTTAATGTCAAGCCATGAAATTCTCGGTAGCGGCGGTGTGGATGAGGGCATTCAGCGCCACCAAGAGGACATGTTCAGTCGCCTCATCCTTACAAATTATAGACCAGTTGTTTTGTAATTTTAAAAGCAACTTCATTAAATTAACCAATTAAACTGTGATTGCAGTGCAAATGGGAACAGTTGCATCTGACGATTAAACAAAGAGCCAATATGGAGGATTTCAAAGATCAAACAGAGTTTTCATAATTATACAAAATTAGAAATATGTACTCATTGGAAAATAGGATTCTTAAAACTGAACCGATCTTAAAACCACTTGCAAAAAACTAATGTTCAGCAGCTGCAATCACAGTTATGGATGACAGTTGTGCATGTGCAGGTATAAATGGATGAGTGAGCATGCTTTACCTTTGTTATAACAAAACAGCGTCATCGAAAAAATAAAAAAGATGTTGATATGCAAAGCAACTCTTAAGAATGTCAAAATGCTGGCTGCCACTTGTCAAGCATAGCGTATCTGGTTGTCCACTATTTTTGCGGTCAATCATTAATAATCTTCTGCATTGTAGTCGATGTCAACCTGGTGCCTTTTTAAAAAAGGTTTGGTCACGTAGAACTTGTTTACAGTAAACGGAAGATGATCTGCTCACCATTAGTGTCATAACGACCAGGAACCGTTTGCACGAATATACTTGAGAGTGAAAACATATTAATGAAGGAAAAAATCTGTCCCAAATGTAAACCACTAATTCGTCGAGTTCTGAATGTGAGCTGTTCAAAGAGAAAGATAAAGTGTAGAGTTGGACATTGTTGGTGATTATTGCTGAATATTTCAATGATCTCGTTGAATCCGTTGATATAAACAAATACACAATCTTGATTGAACAAATGTCTTAATTTATTTACATTCGTCATTACAAGTGTCGCAAATTATTACATTAATATTTCAGTATAAGGTGTAAAGAATTTGGCCCGGTTTTAATTTTTTGTATCTTACCGAATCTTGCGAACTTGGACGTCGTCGTTTCCCCTGTCGTATCCTGGGATTTTCTGGGATTTCCCCTTTCTTTATTTTATAGAATTTCATGTTTATTTTCAAATGATAGAAATAGTTCTAATAAGTGTAGGTTGCTGTCTCATAAATTTAATGTGTTTTCCCAATTGTCAATTCAAATGAACTATTAAACAGAGCACGGGCTCGCCGCTTGTCAAGCGCTTTCAAATTTTATTGCAATAAGAATCTCGAAAAATGTGATCTGATTTTTGTGTGAAAACTTGTTTAGAATTAAGAAGTTACTATTTATTGTGTACGTAGAAGGTGACTTGCACACCGGGCAGCAAGTAGCTTGCAGGTATCTTTTAGAAAACTGTCACCTCACCGACGATTTTTGAGAAAACCAGTTTTGCTTACATTCATCGGACCTAGTGACGAACGCATTGTTCAATTTGTTGGCCGCTTCCTTTATCAAAATCATCTGCGCCTTAGGTGGAAGTTTGAGTGTCTTCCATCGTCTAGATACCAGTATACCTGGGCCACTTGTTTTACGATTCATGCGGCTAGCAGGTGGGGTATATCCGCCGCAACTAATAGGTGTGAAATTGTTTTGATTGCTGACTAATATATTCTTTCCGTCGGCTTTCGAGTGTTCATTATAGTTGTGAATAGGCTTACCCGGTATCTTATTTTTGCGTCGGTAATTGTAGTGGCTCTCCAAAAATCGCTACCCCTTGGTATAAGACGCTTTTATAATTTTTCGTTGGGTGGCCACTTCTAACCCAACCGTGGCCAGTCCCACCCGGTAAGTCGAACGAAGCCGCAATCACTGAGTTTTCAACCGGTACCTCACAGTTACTTTGATCGAGGTCTGGTAACGTTACGAGCGATTTTATGTCAGCATTGAAGATAAAATGATTTGGACCGTTCATTGCAGAATGATTCAATATGTTTTATTGGGGCTCCACAAATGTATTCGCCATAAAAAAAGAAAACATCCAGCAGAATCAATCGTAAGTCAAATTGGCAGTTTGTAGTTACCTCACAGTTACTTTGATCGAGGTCTGGTAACGTTACGAGCGATTTTATGTCAGCAGCAAGAAATTAATGATAACATGGTTTGGACCGTTCATTGCAGAATGATTCAATATGTTTTTTGTGGCTCCACAAGTGTCTTCGCCATAAAAAAAAGAAAACATCCAGCAGGATTGTAAGTCAAATTGGCAGTTTGTAGTTACACCACAGTCACCACTGACACGAAACACGACCCCTCTGGCTGATCTTGTTCATTATTAAATCTCGATTTATCATTTTTATTGATTCAATGTCGTCGCCAGTTATAAAGGTTTGCGTCCAGCTTACCACTTCAATTTTCGATATATCATTGATAAACACTAATGTCCCTTTCAATCTATTATTGGATGATCTTGTTCAGTTCACCACTAGGCAATCAGAATAAAATTAATAATATTGGTTGTGCCCGGGACAGACCGGGCGAAAAAGACGAACGAGAGTTGGCGATAACTCTTCTAATATAATCGTAGTAAACTATTATTTAAAATGAAAAAATTAAACTAGAAAACCGTGGGAACTGACGCTACAGATAAGACGATGACGATTCACATCTGTGAACATATTTGGTAATTTGGTTACCGTAATATATTTAATTAAAAAAAGTAATTTAAGCATCATTATTTTGGTTAAAAGGCATTAAAAAATATATTTTGGTTAGGTAATCATCGGTCGACAAATTATAATTTTTTTTTTTTTTGTTGTTTTTTTTTGTTTTAATCAACTGTAGTCACCCGCACTACAGGCCTTACGTCCCCCTCATGGTACTTAAGCACTATGCGAGGGGGAACGACCAGTACCCCGGGATCGAAATTTCGAGAGCCCGCGCCGGGAATCGAACCCGGGACCGCCGAAACCACAGTCAGTCGCTAAACAAAAGTTCGCTCTTATATCCTAGTCACACTGGTCAAGCATGCTTAATCCAAGCATGCTTAGCAAGGTGCGTTTAGACATTGAACAGAATTGGCGCGTGCCGCTCGTCCGTGCTTCGACAAGAAGACAAGAGGCGCTCTCGAATGACAATTTCTTCATCTCCATAAAGCTCAAGATTTTCAACTGTGCCATGCGAAGGTTTTTTTCGACTTCTAATAAAATTCGAGCGTGTGATCTGTATCGCTTGCAATGGACACGATCTCGATGGACTATTTTCCCCAATCACAAGCACAATTGAAATTTCTCAACCAACTTGAAGCATATAAAAATTGATGTTGTGCCCGGGACAGGCAGGACGAAAAAAGACGAACAAGAGTTGCTGATAACTCTTCTAATATAATAATAGTAAACTATTATTTAAAATGAAAATAATAAACTGTAAGAACTGACGCTACAGCTAAAACGATGACGATTCACATCTAACAAATTTACCACATCGACATCTCCCGTGGAAAATTAATATTTACAATTACTCAAGGTACACGGTACCGGTTTCACGCACACCACTGCGATCACCAGCTGTCTTTTGGATGATGAAAAATAAATTTGAAAATAAACATAAGTACGCAACGATCTACTAACTTTTGCAGCTGGATCTCAGTAAGAGTGTACACTGTAGATAAATTTAAATTCAATCAATTCACGATAAAGATGTGCAAATTATTTGATGACCATAGACATGTAGGAAGATGTGCAGAGTACAGTGAGGAGGAAATGTCGACGACGTTGTCTGGCATCACTGTGGCGACCGCACACGAGTTGCTGGTGGGCGATGCATCGGTCATCCATCAAGTGCGTGTCCGGTGTGCTCGCCCAGTGACACCTACGATGTATCAGACTTTGATTCGGTTAGCGGGGTCTGCCGTACTGCCGGTGTACGGATATCAATTAAGCAGCCCAGGGGGAGGGAGGGGGAGGTCGGCAGTGTCCTAGAGGTGCAGTTGGAAGCGACCGTTTGCAAGCTGCCACCGCTATGTGGCGCTCGACACTGTGAACCTCGGGGTTAATAGTATACAGGCTCATGAATATACAAGTAGAATCGCCCGCTTGCCGACAGGTGGCACCACGAACTATAATAACCACTAGGAAATCCTTGGAAACAGTTGTCAAAAGTCCCATTTTACTCGATCACCAAATCGCAGTTGATCCTTCCGCGTTACGATATATTAACTCCCAATTTTAACCAGGACCGATTACGAACTTGCAAACGACTCTGTAACTTCTAATATAGAGTAATACACGCCAATGTATTCGAAAATAGATTAGGGATGAGCGGAATGCTGGACGCAAAACCATAATGGCGATAAGTGTTAGCGAAACTCTTCTGATGTAATAATATTAAACTATTATTTAAAATGAAAAAATTAAACTGGGGAAAAAAACCGTGGGAACTGACGCTACAGATTCGACGATAACGATTCACATCAACAAATTTACCACATTCACATCTCCCGTGGAAATTTATAATTACCTAAGGTAAAATATTAATTTTCCACGGGAGATGTGGATGTGGTAAATTTGTTGATTGATTAAATTTGTTAAATTTGTAAACTCTTATCGCCATTATGGTTTTGCGTCCAGCATTCTTCCGCTCATCCTCGACTCTGTAACTTGCTTAATGGAAATATGTCTAAATCTAACGAAGGAAACAAGAGTATACGGATTGTTGTGTCAGAGAAATAGATAGGGACCCTATCGTATATATATATAATAAGAACTACACTTTCCAACTAAACAACATCACGGAAATAAAATTAAAAAATGTGGTTCAAAATATCTATTCGACTAAATCGGCTGGCCCTGACAGAATAAATATGGTGACGATCAAGCAAAATATTGAATTTGTGGGCATGTTGACTCTTTTTCAGAAAAAAGGCTGGCTAATATGTAAGGTGTGACGTTTGAGTCGATATTACCAACTCAATCGCCAGCACTGTCTTTAATAAGACAATGCTTCAGCGTTATATATCTAGTCACGTGTCATCACGTTGCTCGCCACAATACTTTCGTTCTCGATTCCTCAAAACTATTTGTTTACGTTGGTCAACCACCCGCCGCTATGCGGGCCGCGCGTTGCTCGTTTATGTGTGGCGTGAGGCTCCACCGAATTTATGATTGACCAAGCGCGCGCGGGCGTCTGTCGCATGCCTTGCTCGCGATACAAATTTTCCTCTTCAAGAAGAGATTAATCTTTTCTCTCTGTAACGTTACTGTAATGTCTATAAATCTTAGATGCACTTAAAACAAGTTAAGGGATGTTACGGTTGTAACAATAATATGGAG
>JAQGBY010006553.1:0-12929 GCA_034698785.1 Mycogona germanica
AAGTTCACAAGCTACCACCAAAAATTTGGGACAAACCACAACTGGAAAGGCAACTACTGCTCAAGCTACCACTAAAAATGGTGTGCCATCAACAACCAACAAACCTTTAAGTTCACAAGCTACCACCAAAAATTTGGGACAAACCACAACTGGAAAGGCAACTACTGCTCAAGCTACCACTAAAAATGGTGTACCATCAACAACCAACAAACCTTCAAGTTCACAAGCTACCACCAAAAATTTGGGACAAACCACAACTGGAAAGGCAACTACTGCTCAAACTACCACTAAAAATGGTGTACCATCAACAACCAACAAACTTTCAAGTTCACAAGCTACCACCAAAAATTTGGGACAAACAACAACTGGAAAGGCAACTACTGCTCAAGTTACCACCAAAAATGGTGCACCATCAACAACAACTACCAAACCTTTAGTTTCACATGCTACAACCAAAAATTTGCGACAAACCACAACTGGAAAGGCAACTACTGCTCAAGCTACCACAAAAAATGGTACACAATCAACAACAAGCAAACCACAAGCTACCACAAAATATTTGGGACAGGTCACTACGAGCAAACCATCAGGTTCACAATCTACCACCAAAAATGTGGGGCAGACCACGTCCGGAAAGGCATCTACTGTTCGGGTTACCACTGGATTTGGAGCACAATCAGCATCCACCAGACCCACATCTTCACAAGCTACCACAAAACATTTGGGGCAGACCACTGCTGGAAGGGCTTCTACAGTTCAAACTACTACTAAAAATCTAGCACAATCTTCACCCAGCAGAACCACATCTTCACAAGCTACTACAAAGCATTTGGGACAAACCACTTCTGGTAGGGCTTCCACAGTTCAAACTACTACTAAAAATCTAGCACAATCTTCACCCAGCAGAACCACATCTTCACAAGCTACTACAAAGCATTTGGGACAAACCACTTCTGGTAGGGCTTCCACAGTTCAAGCTACTACTAGAAATGGAGCACAATCAACATCCATCAGATCTTCAACCATAACTGCGAAATATTTAACAAATCATACTAATACTGAGAAAGGAATGCAAAGAAGCACTGGTAGACCATCATTTTCCTCCTTGGTTACTACAGGAAGTTTTGGACGAGCATCAACTGGAACACTTACAACTGCACATGCAACACCAAGAAGTGGAGCACAAATAACCAATCTTCGACCATCCACCATACAGTCTACAATAGGAAAGAGTGCACAGACAATTTCAGGAAAATCCTTTTCCATCCAAACCACTATGCGAGCAACTACCAGTAGCAGTGTTCATCAGACAACAATATCCTCTATTAGAAATTCAACAACAATGAAACCTTTCTCGGGCAAAACGACAGTAGGACTAAATGGCGTTCCACCCGTGATAGGTAAAAGAACAAATTCTGGATTTACTGGACAAACAACATTAAGACCTCAAAACTCGTCAGTTTCTCTCATTTCTTCCACAAAACCGTTTTTAAACACAACTGCCACTGTGAAACAAGTAGCAACAACAGTAAAACCGATTAAACCAAAATCTCCATCAGTAGTTTGCAGGTCGAATGAGGTTAGTTAAATTTTTAAATATCCCACCCCAGATAGCACTAAAACTTTGGAATGTCATTAAAACTGCGCTGGATATTCAAATATTACATAGTTTACATTCTTAGAAATTCAAAGGAAACATCCATTTTAGGCCACCTTTGGATTACCAAAATTTGAAAAAAATGTTCGAAAATCCAGTGCAAAAACATCTCGAAAGAACCAAATGTTTTGGCTGCATGTGAGTCATAAAAAATAGCCCCCTATAAAAATATCATACTTCGCGAAAAATGCATCGATTTAAATGAATTTTTTTGATCGATTTTTGATCGATTTAAATGAACAATAGAAACAAATATGAATTATAAAATGTGCCAAAATTGTTATCCGGTGCCATAAGCCCTGAGTCGAACGCGCCATTCCTTGATGACGAATCGATTATAAGCTGGTCGAGTTCAATCAAAATTTTCTTAATTCATTGTTTCAAGTCTTCGATATTGGTAATCTTCGATTTGTAAATCTTTTCCTGGAGAACTCGGGGATTGTTGAAAAATGAAAAAAACGAGATTTTTCGCATGTCCGGAAGACATTCCTGTTCATCCCTGTAATATTTTCCATCAATCTTAACTCCGGGTTTAAAGAAGTGAACTCCAGTTCGACCGATTACAAGCACACCAACAAAGACGATCGTTTTGGCTGTTTAATGGCGCTGATACAATGAACAACTGAATGATACAATAATCACAGTGTATCTGTGAACCTGATAAAGTCAACAAGCAGCTTTTTGGATCGTTCCAGTCTGGCCTTCTTGTTGGTATCAATCAGTCAGCAACGTGGCGCGCCACTTACGGGGAAATAAAATTAAGCTGATATGCAGCGCCACCTATGCACGGCAAATTTGAATCCCTACTAATTAAAGTAGAACCCTACAAAATTTCATTTAAATCGAAGCATTTCCCACAAAGTTGTGATATTTTTAATAAGGTTGCTCATTTTTATGACTCACTGTGTAGTTTCGGTTTGGATTCAGTATTAGATAAATACTAATTACAAACACAAACCAAACTAATTTTTAAAAAATCAGAGCTGTGCTAACTGGGTAACTAATTAGTTGTTTTGGTGATTATGTAAAGACATAAATGTATAAATACTCGGTTCTGTATAATCACAGGTGCTGTGCTTACTTACGGGTAAATGCATTCCTAATTTGCAATACTTTGATTTAGAAGAGTCTAAGTGGCATTGCAATCGAGAGCGATGTGATTCTGATAAGGTAATCCAATAACATACCTGATATATAAATAATTCCCAATTGATTTTTTAAAATAGAATACTATATACTGTTAAATATTAGATATTTAACATATTTGTTTTAATTTTTTAGGTGTTGTGTGCTAGTTGTGGCACATGCCAAACCGAGACTAAATACTTCCGAGAACCAGGTGGAGTGCTATGTTCTTTTGACGAGGTATTTTAATAATTAACAATAACAATACAGAATATTTTTTATAACACTGCATTTAGACAATGCTACCAGACACTTAAAAATGTTTTTTACAGATATACATGAAAATTGTACAAAAGACCATTAATTAAAATTGATAATTTGCTGCTGTCAATAAATTTTGTTTTCCTAACTGAATTATGTGTAAATAAGCATTTGTTAAAATAATAGTAACTCTGAAGAAATAATAGTAAAAATAGAAGCAACTCTACTTTTGGTGGATTTATGTTTTTGCAAAGTGTTTTAATAATGCTAACTGTAAATCAGAGATACATCTATACCTAAAGAATTGGATCGTTAAATACTCGTGTATCTCAAACAATGGTTTACCATAACAATTTTTTAAGTAACACTCTTTCATTACACTAATACAAATTGGAAATATTTGAAAGGGTAAATGAAATTTCAAAGTGTTACAAAATATACGAGTATGTAATTCCTACACATCGGAAATACATCTTGTAAAGCAATGGAGATTTTCAAATGTTAACCTCCTATAGTTTACCTAACATGTAACTAACATCTCTCTGCTTAGGTTTACTGTTTGCAATCTGAAAAGTGCATCAAATGCTCTCAAGATGGCTCTGAAGGTTAGCTTGTTTTAATTAATCGCTCCAGCCAATTTAATTCTAACCAACTTAAATTATCAGTGTTCAATTCAAAACAATATACATGTAAAGTCGCTGTTAAGTTACTCGCAAATTAACACACGTTGAACATGTATTCTTCTTTCATTCGCAGAATTTCCACAGCCCCTTCCAACCATATCCCCTGTTCACGACCCGGCAGCAGACCAGCGATCGTGTCCCAGAGGTCAGACGTATCCACTTCCGGTCACCGTCTACTGCAGGGAGGACGCAGACTGCCCACTACAATCCAGGTATATCGCGCTTTTGATTTCGATTCAATGGAACAGTGTATTTATGAAACGAGATTAGAGGAAATGAAAAACATTCTCTACATTATTATTTTTTGTTTTTATTTATATTTAACGTCACATGCAAAAAAGAAAACGAGTACAAAATTGTTCAAACAATTTTTGGGGGTCCTACTTTATACTACTTTATAATACTACTACTATAAAGTTGCAAAATCAAGTTTGTCGTCGAGTTGAGACTAGAGATTCAATGTGAAAGCAGGTTCTGCTCGAACAATATATTTAAAGAACATTAAATTAAATTAATAGAAAATAAAGAAATGGATATGCCCAATGTCCTTCACTACAGGTATAAACAAAATTGTAAAATCGTCAATGTCACTTTTGTACTTCGAATAAAACAAATGGAAAATTATTATGTCATCTGTGTCAGTATAGTAAAATATAAGCAAAGTATAATACAGAGTAACAAAAACCAAACGAAACATCAAACAAATATAATATTAATACAACAATTACATTCCCCAATTGTTGACATCAATCAACGAGACATAAATCAACAGAAAGCCAGGTCACCAATGTTTTTGAGCAGCAAAGGTTAGGCAATTTAACGCAATATTCGATCTATTTAAAATTGCTATTATCATGTAGGAGACTTCCTTATCTGTACTTCGAAGTCTTGTAAGTTACTGTTTCGACTCAACAGCGGCAATCACATTACTGTTCTTGTAGGCAAATTCGATTAATCTTTGGATATATATAACTCACGAATAGTAAATATGTTGTAAATTCTATAAACGATTGTTTAGTGCCAAGAACAATATGTCTTTCCATAGGTAACCATTGGGGTTTACAATCTCCGAACAGCAATGACAAAGTCATCCACACCTGAATCTAAAAAAATTATGTACTGGTTAATACGTGCGAGAAATATGAGTAATAAGATGAAGACGAAGATTGATTGATTTAGCGCGCCACGAATTCGATACACCTGTGTTATTGAGATACAGAGTTTGGTTCTGGAATCATCAAAGTGATCTCTCCATGAAAGGTCGGATCGAAGCGCAAACCCTAGGCATTTAAATTTATCAACTTGAGAATCTTGGTACCAGTCCGAATACAACACCTTCAATTTACAATTTATTTGTCCATCGTAAGTCATTATCGTTTGTTGTTCTAAGACCAGACGTTAACAGAGAGAACCAATTTAACAACTCCAGAAAATCCTTCTACAAATCATAATTTAGTTTTTTGGTATAGACGCCATTATTGAGATATGTACTGTGTCATCGGCGTAGGCAAGTAATCTGCCCTGAAAGGAATGTAAACAAGTTTGATTATTTTTTGTTTAAAATGCAGATGCTGCTACGTCTCGAACGAGGAAAGGAACAAGTTGGCGTATTGTGTGTGGTCGTCGACGAACGAACAATGTCCCACGTATCTCAGGTAGGGTGAACTCTTTGATCCAAAATCTCATAGATACCAAAAGGAATTAGTGCAGCGATTAGTCTAAAAAAATTGTTGCCACCCGTGCTAGCGATCGAGTTTTAATTTTTATTAGAAGAAGGTGATCTTGAGCAATCAAAATGTGGTTTTCAATTATTATCGCAATAACGGTATCAGTAAATGTCTCCAGATGACAGAAGTTTACATAAAAACGATAACAATGAGTCAATTTGTCTAGTAGTGCGGATGTACCAATTTAAAAAAAAAGTAAGCCAGTAGGTTAACAATCAATCGCGTTTCTGTTTGTCAGCAACACCGTACACAAGAGGTTAGACAAATCGATTTTTAAATCGATAGTTTCAAGATCGACAACTCCGTGCGTGATGTTGTCAAGCGAGGTACAAACATCAACAAAATTATGCACCATCGCAATGCCATTCACTGCAAGGATCGTAATCGTAATCGACTATCGTAATCGAGAGTCAAGTCATTTAATGCATCGATGTCCAAACAAATGAAGTCCTTTGACGTCTTTGTGGCCATTTAGTTCAATTTCTTAAGACTCCTCCGAGAGACACATTCCAAGAGAAAGCTCTGAGTAGGATGTTACAATTTTTATACCAATGTGCAACAAAATCGGGTTTCGTAACTGAGACTTCTTCCGCTAGGATCGCTGTGCGCGTGTTGACGCCCTCTGGTGTCCAAACGCGCACTGGTGGTCATTAAATTTATTGTGTGAATGCCGCCCTGTTACGTGTCAAATTCCTTACAGGCGCACAAAGCTCACGTCTTTTGCACCAAGGCGACGGCGATGTGACAAACAAACGTGCGTCTCATGACGTGTGTAAACGCGTCTGGACATGCGCCATCGATTAATCGATTTTCTGTCACATTTTACCAGCTGTGTCACAACGTTTTTCAACCCTTAATTCGATTATTTCCGCAATGTCAACTTACTCATTGATTTAGTTTAAAGTTTTTTATTTATGGCAACATATGTTCGGCTATCTAATAACAAGGCTCAACAGGAAACTGCAAGCAAATTAATAAATTGAATTTACGGCATGCAAATTAAAAAATGTTTCTTTTAGCTATTGCAATGCAACTCAACAGTGCCAGCTTCCGTTCAACGCTTGCAATAACACATGTCCCAAGCAATTGGAATTCTGCGCCACAAATAACAGGTGTTTGGAGTCCGGGTCCTGTAGAAATTTAAGTGAGTGCATCAATCTACATCAAAAGTTAATGAACTTGGTTACACAATGAATCCCAATTGCATAACTTAGAAACAACTCCCGATAAATGAACAATAAATTGTTACAATTTCTTTCTAATATTTCTAATATACGGTGATTGATGGTGACACGTCATCACAATCGTCAATTAAATTTTTTTTGGAGAAGCATGGAAGATCATAGTGTTTTGAATATCCACTAGGGTACTAGGGGCTATAGGTAAAAATTGGTCATTCTGTTGCATTTATAAAAGAAATGCATAATTTCTTTCGATTAAAACTGTTTTCGTTGACATGCCTCATTAACTGGCATCGACATCGTATAGGTCGAAATTCGAGCGACTGTCCATTTGATCTGCCCGACGAGCTACATCCCTCGCTCAATCTCACCCAGATGAAACCGGTGCTCGAAGACTCCGACGTCATCTTCCGCGTCTCAGATGTCTTCAAAATTGCCGGCCTCCACGATTACAAGATGGAAGTTAAGGAACAGAGTAAGTCGAACTGACGCCCTAGTCAGCAAAACAATCTGGGACAATCACATAGCACTTCACGTTAAAGGAAGTGGAACCATTGCCCATTGGAAAACGTAACAGCTCACACCTAGGAACTCATTGCTGCTCCCGACTATTTCAAACGTTGGCAATCACTCATGACTGTGGTGCCATGCGGGGTTCGTCTCTACACTGTCTGTACGTGTACGTATTATTGTGTCATTGAGTCTATACATTTTCCACATAGTTCTTCTGAGATTCCTCCGCGAGCACCTGGCCTGGGAAGTGCGCCACACCTACTACCAAGAGTGGTTGCGCAACCTGTCAGCCGTTCTCAGCGTCAAGGGACCGTTCGTGGAACTGAGTACGGTGACGGCTAACAGTTTAGACGGAAGACCCACGCATCCTGACGCAGCCTTCCCATGTCCCGATGGCGTCTCACTGACCGTTACCGACCGACTGCTTAACAAGTAAGACATTTCCACTTGAACCCTATTCGATGGGCACATTTTAACATGATAATTTTTGTTAATAACAAACGTTGAATTTTTTTTACAACAATTTGACAGACTTTGAGGTTGGCTCAGTAATCGGATTGTCTTTTGAGGTCCCTTGCTGGAATAATGAATGCATTTTGAAAGCTCTGTTATCTCCTTTTCAGATTTTACTGTGGCCAAGATCAGGCTCGCGTCAAACTCCGTCAGACGATCACGCTAAAGACCACACCTGATTTTACCGGCAACGTCACCATGGACGTGAGGCCGGTCATTAGCGACATCCAAGGACGCAAGTACGCCGGCGACCATCAGACGATGATATTCAGAGTGACCGCTGTCAACGATCCGCCCCGCGCGCGCTCGGAGCTGCTGGATACTGGCGTGGAACCGCCGCTGGGTGGCGCCATCGTTGACACGAACGGAGTCGCCATTGGTCAGCTGGTGGACAACTTGTTCCGCGAGCCGGACGGCGATCCAATGGGAATGGCGGTCGTGGTGGCTCAGGGCAGCACGCTGGGTAAGAGCGCACATTGCAAGCGGAGGCAACTGAAATCGAATCACCGCCTTCGACTTTAATCGGATTCTCGTACAATAAATTATTTTCAAATAGGCATCCTTAGATCCTCCGCATTAAACATTTCCATTTTAAGTCCAACCAAATTTGGAATAGTAAAAGAAGTTCTTGTTCTTGATACAACAAGTTTATTCATTTTACAAATTTATTTTTACAGGATTTTGGCAGTACCAGCTGCCAGGTGCAGGTTGGGTTAACATCACTGATGTGGATGCCTCAGGTTCTCTCTTACAACAATTGGGAGTAACCGAGGATCAGCAAGGAATTGTGATTCCTGAAGGCAATCTATTGTCAAACGGCAAAACAACGGCAGGCACACCCCAACAACTGGCAACAACATCGCAAAAACCGACAGGCACGACCCGACAACCGGCAATGACATCTCAAAAACTGACAGGTTCAACCCGACAACCGGCAACATCATCTCAAAAACTGACAGGCACGACCCAACAATCGGCAACAACATCTCAAAAACCAACAGGCACAAGCCAACCAACACCGGCAACTGTGAAAAGAGCTCGCCGAGAAATCACCTTTTATGACACAAACAATGCCATATCTGCCAATGTCACCAAGAAGCTGATGAACATCACCAACAATCGTAGTACATCTGAGAATCAGAGCTGGTTGTCACCAAGGCAGACCTGGACCAACGACTTTTTCACCTTGTATCGACTGACTGCTTCAGGTAATGCTGCTCCAGTGGAAGAAGAATATGATCTTCTTGACAACACTGCTACTTATGACACCATCTGGGACTCAAATACAACCATTGTTGCACCATGGAGGGATCGAAATCAAGCAATGCATATTGTGCGACCGTGCCCACCACGTTCTCCCGAAAGACAACAGAGCCTCACAAATGAGACGACAACTGGAAGGCCCTTTACCATGACCGGTCGAACTATCTATGTCACAACACCAGCAATGATGGGGTCTTCGTTAGCTAGTGGGAAAATCATATCCTTCACCAGCAATGGTGGACACAATTTTGATGTAACTGGATCATTTTCGGTTGGTGGCACAACCAGGTCACCTGCTGATGGCATGCTGGGCTCCACCAGAAGCTCAAACACTATACCACCAAATAGAGGTCCCACCACACCAGGACCATCTTCAAAGGGATTTTCAGCAACTGTTGCATTGCCGTCAAGAGGACCATCAATTACAGTCACACAAACAATGCGAGGACCAACAGCAAGTAATAATGCAACTAGAGGAGCTAATCCAACAACAAAAGGAATAGCTGGAGGCATTAACCCAACAACCAAAAGTTCAGCTGGAGGTACAAATCCAACAACCAAAGGATCAGCTGGAGGTGTTAATCCAACAACAAAAGGATCGGCTGGGGGTATCAATCCAACAACCAAAGGATCAGCTGGAGGTGTTTATCCAACAACCAAAGGATCAGCTGGAGGTGTTAATCCAACAACCAAGGGATCAGCTGGAGGTATTAACCCAACAACAAAAGGATCTGCTGGAAGTGTTAATCCAACAACAAGAGGATCAGCTGGAGGTATTAATCCAACAACCAAAAGATCAGCTGGAGGTATTAACCCAACAACCAAAGGATCAGCTGGGGGTATCAATCCAACAACCAAAGGATCATCTGGAGGTGTTAATACAACACCAGTATTGGCAAGCAGTTCCAAACTCACAACACGGGGACCTTCTGCAAGCAATAATCCACCAACTCGAGTACCAGCATCAAATATCCAACCAACAACGAGAGGATCAGGTGTCAGCAATTCTCAAACACCACCAAAATCTGGAACACACGTCACAGCTATTCCAAATACAAAGGTGCCTGAAAATATGCCAACACACCAACGCTTGGTCCAAGGTACCGAGTCCTCCTTCACCAGTCGATTGCCACCACGAAATGGCTCAACTGTAAGCCGAAGTGGCTCACAAAACAGTGTTACACCATCCAACCAAATTAAAACCGCTTCATCTAGTATAATCTCAAAATACTCAGTGACCCCAAATTCGCTAAACACTGCAAACTCACGGGTAACTGGAAACGGTATCTCTATGAAGTCAACTGCAAGAGGCACTCATGTCACAGCAAGTTCATCATCTCAAAGAGTAACTGGCGGAACAGGTACACAAGGAAGCCGGGTCTTCCCATCCTCTACCATAAAATTTGGTAGTAACTCCACCACCAAGTTTGGAACCACCACAAGAATGGGTGCTAGTGGCACCTCAACCGTAACTAGTAGATCATCCTCACAGAGAACTTCAACAAGACCCCCACTAACCACCAAAACCATTCCACCAACAATGCCGCCAATTGACTTGAACCGTGTGAAGGACCAATACGCACAGATGGTCAAGGTCAATGTGCCGGCATTATTTCTTCCTGCCTCAGCCAGACTTCGCTTTGTGACCAAACCGCCAGTGACTTCAGGTTCAAGTAAAATGTCGTGGTGGTCCCTCCCAGAAGCGTTAAAGAGAAGCAGACTGGCGTTTGTGGCATGGGACGCGAGTGATAACCAGAAATCGGCTACCAGACAGAATGTCGTGCTAGATCTATGCACCATACAGAATGAGGTAAATTTATAAATCATTTTTGCATCATTTGTTTTCTTTTTAGTAAAAATTACATACGTCAGGATGTTATCTAGAATTTTTTTTATTTAAATTTGACCATTTTTCTCCAATGCCATTATCCCAAAATAATGTATCATTCAGAATAACTGAAGTCCACATTTTAGAATATTTAAATGATGCATGTACCTTGATATTTAGATGCTCAACTGCAGCAGAAACGGTTCATTGTCCGGTCAGCTCGCTGTTATTCACGCGCAGAGTAAAGATTGCGGAGGTCGGTCATCACTAGTGGCCGCGAGAGCCGTCACCCCTTGCGGCGGTTGTGGTGGCAACAGCGATCCAAACATATGTCGCGACTGCAATGATGACATCAACGGAGGTATGTGTGTTGAACGGATCTAATTTTTCTCGATTCTTAACTATTGCAATTTGCGAGAACTAATTGCGAGAATAATGTTGCACGTTTGGCTTCCCCATCGGAAGCTGCCCCTTGTAGACAAGCAATACTTATGTCATTCATTAGGCAGGCGAAACGGGCAATGCACGCAGGTATTGCGTTATGCTTGCCAATATCTTGAAACGCTCTCTGGTGGGCAACTTTTTAATTTAAAATATAATTTTTTACTAAAGCCTGGTATTAATTTCTGTGATTGTAGCTGAATCATCAAAGGCATCGTAAGTTCTGATTTCAAGGTGTTACCAAAATCTTAGTGTCTATTAAAAAAACATCATTGACCATTTTTTACCTTTTTGACCAATCACAACATGTTGCGTTATTTTTTAAAAGTTGTATCACTGGTTTATATTTTATTTTCGTTGCAGATAGCTACCAACATTTTTTTTTGTTTCCAATCAACTGTAGTGAATCGCACTACAGGCATTATGTACCCCTCATGGTGCTTAGGCACTAGCTTAGACACATTGATACGCCTGTTTCTAGTCAGTTACCCCAATCATAGATTTAGCTGTAGGGGCAATCCAATTTCAAGTTAAATGGATTGTGTCGTTGCCCCTGTGTCTGATAGTAAATAAAATATCCGTTTATTTTAAATTAAAAAATCAAAAATTAAACGTCATGTTGGTGTTCTTTACTGTAGGAGCCTTCCGTGTATGCTCTGTGTGCGTCGAAGGCAGATCCCAGACACCTTTCGACCGAGGACTGGATTGCGCGGGACAATGCAAATCGACTCCTGGCAACTTCATCGACACCGATAGCCGAGGCAAAAAAGTCTGTAGGGGGTGAGTACGTCACACACTTTAAAATGTCATTTCTAAAATTTTAGGACCTTTTTCACCTAAATCAAGCAGAGAATTAAATTAATTCAGTTAAAATCCACTGCAGATGAGCCGTCCACTGTCCACCGTCCACCGTCCTGACACAGTGTCAGGAGAAATAGATCCGAATTGCTTCGCCCGTGCATCAATAAATATATTTGAAATTAGGATGCAATGCTTGGAACCTAATGCCTAAACATCCAAGCATTGCATTTTAAAATGCTTTATGAATTTCGGCAATTAAACATGATGAAATCCGCTGGTGGAGCACCCCAATGGCGCAGTAGGTCTCCCAAAGCTGAGCCAAGATGGAAGAAAGAACACCGAAATTGTTAGGCCTATCGATACGAGACTCAAGCTAAATGCTAATAAAGCGAGACTAGATGTAGTGATAAAAGCGCGACTTTTTATTATCCGGAGCAAGCTGTACAAGCAATGACGACAAAACTAGGAAGTACTCGACGCAACAACAGAGCAGATTAACATCTGAATTCGATGAAAGCACAAGAACGAGAGAGAGCAAGACAATAACTGCTATTTCTTGTCTTGCTCTCTAAAGACTAGAAAATACTAGTGATTAAAAAAACCAGCGTAGTTGCTCTGCTGCGTTGGGGCCAGCCGGTGACCCTTGCCTGGGGCAACTGGCTCAGCGCTAGAGTCACCACCTCGTGGCGACCCTTGCGCACCCAGTCCTCGGTGGCTCCCAGACTCTGGGAGACCACCAAGCACCCGTACCACCACTTAGCTCCACGTGTAGTTTCTAGAATGCGTAAATGTAAATGTGATTACACGAGCTTATCGAATATTAAAATTTCATTCATATTTTAAACTATGTTTTTAATTTTCCTCTGCTTTATGACTACTCACTTTCTGGGAAACCTCTCTTGGTTGTCCAACAGTACAAATATCTGGGTTTACAGA
>JAQGBY010006554.1:0-12928 GCA_034698785.1 Mycogona germanica
GATAAGAGTTGGCGAAACTCTTCGAATATAATATTAGTAAACTATTATTTAAAAAAAAATTATTTTTTAATTTTTTTAAAGAGTTTCGCCAGCTGTTATCGCCATTTTGGTTTTGCGTCCAGCATTCCGCTCATTCCTTATCTATATGAAAGAGATGTTTAGCGTCCCGATATCGTACTAGAACGGGTCATGATTTTACTTCTATTCCGAACGAAGGCGCGTGAAGGAATTTCTCTCGCACGAAAAATCTCGAAGGTGTCTGCCGGAATCGAAACCTCGATCACACGACTGCTTCTCGTAGTTGCTGTAGGTTTAGTCTGTAGTCATGAGCTATCACTCTTTTCCTCTCTCTAACCCCATTCATCCAGTCGATGAATGGTCTTTCGTTTTGTCTCCTCCCTCAAATTTACCCAGCATAATGTTCTTTACCATGTATATATATATAGCATCTTCCTGCACGACATGACCAAAGTAGAACACCTTCAAACCACCTTGGTTTCCAGAGGGGCGGGCAACCGGTCCGATGCCCTCAGTCACTGACTTAAACACAATTACAATTACTTGTACCCATAAGCAGCCCCCCCGAATGGGGCCTATGACGGGGGGGGGGGGTCGAACGACCAGTTAAGGACAACACCAACGCTCAACAACGTTTATCCTCCTTTTGTTCAATAGTCCTGAGGGCTCAGCTTTCACACACTCCGTCTAGCGACCATTTGATGAAACCATACGTTTTTCGAGGGCGCCTTGAAACATCCACAACGCCATAAAGGCACGTGTAAAACCGCCATAATTTTTTACTGAAACTCCTTGATGTTAAAGAATACTGTACTCTTTGGTGAGGACTACTCTCTTTGTTTCTGCTCTTCTGCACCAGGTCGCGCTCATTTCATTATTTTGCTGGTTACCGCTAGTATCCGCCAAACCCCACCCTAACCAAACCCTAAGAGCTCTGGAGACGATGGACCAAAAACATTATTGAGAACATCATCGGTAGGCATTCAATTATCGATAATTGATAACAGACCAACCGATTCTTTGGAGGGCATTAGGCACCAGAGGGCTTTAGTAAATGCTATGCATTGTGGTCACATGCAATTTACAATTGACCTGTCCAATATGTAATATTTCGTATTTTTATTGTAGACTTCATTTTTTCTTAATGTGATAAACAGAGGAAGACCCAATGCCGTGACGCACCCCCCGCTTACTCGGAGCAAATTATGCGAGTGAAGTCTAATCTAATAGGCTGAATCAGTGTTCACGTCACGCATGTTGATTTGCATAGGAAGGGGTCCTTTATTTGGTTATTTGACATGTATTGTAAGCGAAATAAATGAATAGCGGTTACGACAACTTCCAGCACTAGATTTCTAACGGCATTGTAATTATTCCGGTATTCCCTATTTATACTCGATCAATGAAAATTGGATTGGGGTATTTTAAAAACACGCACGTTTTTGTGATTGCGTAGATCAATCTTATGTAACGGATTTTTTTAATGTGTCATGAGATGGCGTCGGCATTTGGTGACTTAATTGGGTTGACGCAAAAAATCACTTCTTTCGAACTGCGTTCTCTTTGTCGGATTGTTCGCGAAAAACACGCAGGCCTGTTGATAAAAAATGCACGATGCATTAATTAACTGCCTCATTCATAGTTTCTAAAAGAGTGTACTTTGTAAAAGCATGTCTTCGGATCTTGTTTGTGTACGGGCTACTGGTGAATTGAACCAAAGAAGTGAAAGAGCTAAAGTACAGATGTAACGGCATGTCGGTATCTTGTACCATGACACATCCAAGAAGAACATATGCGCTAACAATTTAATCATGGATGATTATATATATATTATATTTTTGAAAGTTTGTCATTTATTTTTAATTATCTTCTTTAGCTGTCTGCCTTGGCGTTTACTTACACAAAATTAACACGAAATAAAATAAAATTTTAGCTGCTGCATATGGTTCCGCAAATTTGTAGTTCAGCATAAGTTATTTTAGATCTAGATTTTAAGCATTTCTTAAGATATCAGCCGTTGAAGTCTTCGCTTTACCGGAAATTTCAAATATGACGTCTCTTGACACTGACGTAATGTTATTTGTAGAGAATTTAAGGTGTAACGCTGGACACGATGACAAGAAATCAGCTACGAAACCATTAATTAAATATAAGTTGAGACAAAGTATTTACTAATGGAATTTCAAATATTACTGTTCAATTAATAATAATTAAGTAATAAAGGATTTCATTAATTAATTCTGTTATTGCATTTTTTTTTGTCCGTGACGCAGTCACGGACAAGTTTTGAGACTCATTTTGAGGCACTGTGCTTAGACGAAATTGTATACAGTAAATGATTATGTAGTTTTTTTCTATGTTTATAGTTGAACTGTAATATTTGAAATTCCATTAGTAAATACTTTGTCTTAACTTATATTTAATTAATTCTGTTATTGCATTTTTTCTTGTCCGTGACGCAGTCATTACTGTGCTTAGGCGCAATTGTATACAGTAAATGATGATTTTTTTCTATGTTTATTGTTGAACTGTAATATTTGAAATGAAATTAAAATACTTTGTCTCAACTTATATTTAATTAATGGTTTTGTAGCTGATTTCTTGTCATGGTGTCCAGCGTTACACCTTAAATTCTCTATTATTATCTCATTGGCTTCGACTTCAACCTATATAAATGTTATTTGTGTTTATTAAATTCAGTATCTCGTTAAAACAACATATATACTTCATATAAGTTTCGCTGACCTAGAAATATGTAGCACTACATCCAGCCTAAATTTCATTTCGCTGGGTGGTGGATTGCAGTTGGTGAGATATTTTTGTGACATTATTATCGGAACAGCGTGAATTTGTCATTTTGTGTTCTCACACCGCTTCTTATTGTCATTCTAACGTTAATTGAATTGAACAAGATCTGTTCTTATCAAACAATTTGCTCGATATAAAATGTGGAAAGATTTGTCAGAATTCTGATAATGGAGCTAAATAAAATAAGTATGAGCTACTGAGTTGTAATTAACTCCTTGGAAAAAATATAAATTGATATTTTTCCAATCTCTCTCTCCTCCCTCTTGAAATATACTCTTCCGTTATCAAGACCTGAAGATCTATCCGCCAACCAACCACATTGAGTCTATATTTTTTTTTCTCCCCCAAACGCCCATCCTACCCATCTTTTCCATTAGTTTTCTTCAAAGTAACACGACTGCGGGGCACCAATTGATGTCTATAGGAAAGCAGATGAAATATTGATTGGTTAATACAAACAGGGAAATATCGATTTGGTGCCGGGTGCCTCCTCCCCCCCCCGTCCCAGAAAAAACTGCAATTCCTTTTCAACAACGTATGCCATGATATAAGCTACCTGCGTTTTAACACCGGCCCGATTTAAACTAATGAAATTGCATTGTATCCCCCGGAATCGAATAGACCAGAGCCCGCGTCGAGATTCAAACACTGAACGACAAACTATAAATAACGCCTGACGTTTAATTAACGTTGATGCGTGCGTATTCAATGTCTGAAGGCGGGGAAGCTCTTTTTCGAAATAAATTTTTTTAAAATTTTATTTTGAATTATATTTATGAGTGTTCCTCTTCGGTACAGTTCAGCTCGCTTTCGTCGCGCGCTTGTAAAACATGTTCACGATTACATGCTTTTCGGCGAAAACAGATCTCACCGATTTGGAAATTGAAACGGTACAGAATATTATTGAAAGTCCCGAGCCATGATACTTTGGAATTTATTTTTCTTTTGAAGACCGAATAACCGAATGACTTGGCGTATTACTCGTCTCCTTACGGTTCAGTAGAAGTTTCTTATGAACGGTAACGAACGGAGCTTTTTGGTTTTATAAATATGAGTGGGTGCTGTTTGAATGTGATGCTTTGCTGATGCTTTATTTAAGCCAACTCATTACATGTCCGATCGGTTATCTAAAAGTACGATTAGAATAGTTTCAAACAATTTTTATAGATGGTCCTATGAAAGAATACGCCATATATAATGTTTAAAAGAACACATGTGTGTGGAACTCAATACATTATTTCAGCATTGTACATACTCTGTATGTATGAATACCAATTTAGTCATGTCCTACAAAAACGTAAAATATAGTTCTTCTGAATTATCATTAACACTTTTATGTGACCAACGCTTAAATTATGCCGTTCTATGAGAAAAACTAAAAAATTAAAAAATATGAAGTAGGAAAAAATAAACAGTCTTCCAAGCAAATTGAATAAAGCCACCCTTTAGAAGATGACTGTAGAAGACAAATACACCAGTAATCTAAAATTTTGCAGGCTGAATTAGATAAATTTCAAGAAGTGATATTTTCAGTCTTTAGGAACCATTCAGAGGATGGAGCATTTTGTGTCTTGCTCCACGGAACTGCATTTTTGTGCCTAACGTCCACTAAATTGTCATTTTAAAATTCATAAAATGACTACTTTGACTATGCGTAACTTAAAATATTTTGTCACACCAAAGACCTTGAACTGAACAGCTTACAATTACAATATATACCCACAAGCAGCCCCGGATGGAGCCTATGGCGGGGATCAAATGATCAGTTAAGGACAAAGGTGTAGTTGTCCTATCCTAACAGGCTCTTGACTTGAGACTCGTTAAGGCTATTCCACTGTCGACACACTCTGGGGAAATAGGAGTTGAAGTACGAGTCACATCTCCAATGCAGTTCCTGAACCATTTTAGTATTTCCCGCTCTTCTACACCTGGTAGGAGCCTGTCTCACAATTTCCCCAATTTTCACATTACACTCCCTTAGAAATGGAGACAAGATTAGCTTTGCGGTGTGACAAATTCAAACTAATTCTACACGTACTTCAATGAAGACGAGAGAGTCAAGGAGCTAGAAACATAGAAAGATGAATAGTTCTTACCTTGCACTTGCGCAACCGGAACACGGAGATGCTCAGCACGACGGCGATGGTCATGCAGAAGCTCTGCAGTCCCAGCGGCACGCTGCGCCACATGACGTCATAGACGACGAAGCAAGGCGTCTCGTCGTCGCAATCGTCGCATCCGGCGCGGCACGGCAGGCAGCGGAAGTCGTCCGAGGCGTTGTTGAACGGTGCCGTGCTGGAAGAGGCCCACGCCTCAAGCGCGGCGCCGCTCATGAGCGAGCGGATGTCGCTGCCGTTGGGCAGGAAGTAGCCAGGCCGGCACTCGCACTCGTAAGCGCCGCGGCTGAACCCCTTGTCGCGGTACGGAATGCACTGTGGGGGGAAAGGAAGAGACCGCCAGAGGGTGACACCAGGGAAATTAGAACTATCCTTTTGGTGAATTTGGTTACAGAGTGGATAGATGGGAGGAGTCACATTTTTTTATACTGGGTATGTAAGAGGTGAGCGACTCGCAAAGAGCACCAACAATTTAAAGAGGACTTTGCGGTTAGTCACTTCTGATGATCGGAGCACTGTGTGACCTTTAGCCGATTTTTATCTCCATTCACCAAGACAAATCCGTGGAAATTTTCCTGATTGCTTTATTAATAAATGTTAAGGGGTGCACCGGTGATTTAACATCTTAACAACCCCCCCAGAGGGCGACCTGGAAATTTTACCTTACCTAGGCTGCCTAGGAAAGGAGTCTCTTTTACTTCTATTCCGAAAGAAGGCGCGTTAAGAAATTTCTCTAGCCCGAAAAATCCCGAAGGTGTCGGCCGGAATCGAAACCGCGATCACGGGCTAAGAAGCGAACGCGCTACCTCTTTGACCACTCGACACACTTTGATGGTTTTATTGACTTTCATATTTTTGTTGCTATTTTTTAACTTTAATTTTCACGATCAGTTACACTAAGAAAAAATTGCATTGGCCAATGAAATATGCCACCACTTCAAAGATATTAACGAGAGCAGTCGAAATATTTTTTAATGACTGTTTATTGCTCCCTAACTTGTTCCTAGACGGATATGATTGTGTGTCAATTTAAAATTTTAATTTTTATATAAATGATTTGCTATTTTTTCTTGAATACTGCACTGTTGTGCACTAAACAGTTAAATTTGAGTAACACTATCTATGTTTAATCTTAAAATCGTATATCTGTAGACATTAGACATGCTTAGATTTATCTCTAAATATTTCGAAAAATCATGCTGGTAAACCAGATGCTGATCAAAGTCTAAATATTGCTCCAATTAAATGTTTCACTATTCAATAACTCTGGACTATTGCGACAAGTCAAATTTGGTCAAATTTGAACAAATGGTAAATGCATTTGGTGTCTGATCAACCCGGCAATCCAATTATCACTGACTTAACGCAATTTGCATCTTAACATTTAAACTTAAAATGATAAAAATCCTGTTCGTTTTCTTGTATTTTTCGACGGGAGTTTCTTTTTGCTCTCTCTCGTTCAAGCGTGTTGTGTTCGCGTCTATACAGGGGTCCTGTATCGCAAAGCACCATAGTCGAAATAGGGGAAATAAATGCTTTGGCCACCAACTTGCCCTTCCCAGTTGGTAAAAACGATTGTTTCCTTGATCGAGGTCGAATCGGTTCGCTCATTGAACGTACACGGATGAAAGTAATGAAGAGGGTGTGACTTTGTGGCATCTGAAACGCTGGAGGACCATTACCAAAAAAAAAAAACCCCCCCCCCCCCCCCCGACGACAGATGTTTTTTGCTTACCCAATAAATTGGCTTTTCAAAAAGCTCATTAAATTTCTGTATGTAAAATATTTTACAGGGTGGCCCAAAAAAAACGTTTCGCTAAAAATTTGATCATAAAATAGCAAATCTTTAATTTATTCCAATAAAATTTGGCACATATGTTGGTCTTAACTTTCTTTATGAATTGGCCTCGCGCACGTGCAACTCCGTGACGTCATTAGTCGAATTCTTGAGGTTAAAAATGGCGCTCGCGATACAAAAGCGAAAGGCGAAACTTGTGTGCATTAAAAAAAGTAGTTTACAAAATTGCTCTTAAAAATGTTTAAGTTTAACATAAACTTATGAAACTTTTACACACACATGAATGATAGGTGACCAAACAAAATGACTATTACAGTTTTTGTTTTGAGACATCTGTTTTGACTGAGAATTGCATGCACGGAGACGATTTCGCCATTGAGAGATCGATGCACTCGTAGCACAGAGAGCTGGTGTGCCATCTTGTTGCTTTACAAAGTTTTTTAGTTTTCTGGTTCTTTAATCATATCTGTTTCAGGTCATTTTTGATTATGTTTTGGATCATGAATGTCTGTTAGTTCAAGTAAAATTGTGGCTGATGTTGGCTTAGCACCAATTGTGCAACGTCTGAAATTTTCTGAACATTGTGCGCAGTTTTTGACCATGGCGGCGATCTGCACATCCATATTCATCAATTTGCTCAAAACCACCTTAAAAACCACCTAGTGTATAGGTTTTATTCTGAATTTTTTTTAAAAATTGCCTGGCACTGAAATTTTTCGTTATACGTCTTGTAATCGCATTTCGGTCTTGTATAGCGAGCGCCACTTTGAACCTTAATAATTCGAATGATGGCGTCACGAAGTTTCAAGTGCTCGAGGCCAATTCATAAAGAAAGTAAAGAACAACATGTGTGCCAAATTTTAATGGAATAAATTAAGGATTTGCAATTTTATGATCAAATTTCTAGCGAGACGTTTTTTTTGGACCACCCTGTATATCTAAATTATGATTCAAATGGTCGCCAAGTGAGTATGACGGTTCTGCAGACATCCTCGGATAAAAGAAATTTTTTACAATAAATGTAAAATGACTCCTTTTGAAATTTCAATTGAATGGGATACATTTAAAAATACCCCGTCGAAATTGTTGATTAAATGATAGGAAACCAGAAATATGCTTTTCGAAATTGCGGATTAAATTGCTGAATTCGGTCGACGCCTTTTGAAATGTTGGTTCAATAGGCGCGCGTTTCGTTTTCTCGGGCAATGAATGGATGATCGGACCAGTCGCAACTTTATCCCGGGGAACGCTTGATCGGAGTTTCACGGTACTCGCGACTGACTGGAGCCATTTCGAATTGAATTACCGACTGGGAACAAAATCGATTAGGCTTACCTGCATGGTATCGCGGTGGCAGAGGTGGGTGTCGCTGAAGAGCCAGCCACTAGAGGCGCACTGGTCGACGTCGGCCACGTTCAGATCGAAGTTGATCATGATGACGCCCCTGCAAAAATAAAAAAGACACCATCTTACCAACGCGTGAAGACGTATGGCGCTCTCAAGTGGCTACATGGTGGCAATTTTAGATTTTCTTCTGACTGAAGGAGGGGGAGGGGAGGGGGACGAAATATTTTACCGAAGATGCTCCTCTCTAACAGTAGTCAATAACAAGATACAACGACGTACATATGAAACTAACTCCCGCGTCATTGGCTTTTTGTCTTTACGATGCGAACGCATTTTAGCATATCAAGATTTTTATGGAACCTGATCTGGAGCGTGTCGCCCAGTTCTGCCACTTCCTATTTTATATTCTTGATATGGTGGCGCCACATAGTATTGGCTGTTTTTGTATTTAGATTGTGGCATCATGCAGTCCCTTGCGATGTAATCTTGACACCAAGGGCGGAAATTTTAGATTTGGCGCCTTCAATGTGTCCTCATTAGTCTTAAAACATTCGAGCCCACTTTGTCGCTGTCAATGTATCGATATTTCGGATAAAAACTCGTGTAAATAAAAAAACTAAAAAATGTTATCTTAAATCATCGCCAAACCTAATTTTGACAATAACGCCATCTATTGATTAGATTACCTGCAAGTTACCAATATAGGGGCAATTCATTTTCATGTATTACGGTAAGGAGTTGAGCTGGGTGGTAATTATGTGGTTTTGCCATTTATTCGATACAATGGATTTAGATTGCCATCACACAAATGGCAGTTAATCATTCGATTAGATTCGAAGTGTTTCGATTATTAATTGAACAATTGAGTTCAGTGCTTCCTAAAGTTTGCTAAAAATGAAACCCCATGACTAAGAAAATGGAGATTGAAGTTTACAAAGGCATACGAAGAGAAACAATATCGACGACATCTATTGGCGATGTGAGGAGCGAATATGAGTGGTGTGTGTGATCAAGTGTCTGTCGTCGAACCTCGTCGAAGCTGCAGATCATAAAACGTCGGATTTGTCCGGGAATCATTTTTACGCTGTCACGGCGGTAGGAAATCTTGTTGAGCCTCAGTTTCCAGAACTTATTGCATATGAAGGGTCGCTGTGGATCACCGGATTTATAGGTGTATCGGGTCAGACGTGTTATCTTGCACAATATACCCACCCTATATAACCCTCCCCCACCCCCACCCCCCGGTTGCTTTTAAGTGCGCATCAAAATAGCGATCAGCGAGCGAGCTACAGTAAAGAAATGTGGTAAAAGTACATTTTACTTTCTGTATCGCACTATGGACCGGATAAAATCGCCAAAATCATCGGATGCCACCAAACAAGAGATATACCGATTATAAATATGGCATTAAAGCAAAAATTGACTATTGAAACGATAAAAAATTATTTAAGTTGTATTTTTTTTAAAAATAATTATTTAAGTAAAATAAAGTACTGTAAAACACAGTACAGAACATGGTGACGATTACAGAATGTGTTTATTCGATAATTGCTGCCTCGTGTGTTAGGGCAATTACACAACACTGTTGCTTTACAATTTGCCGTCGCGTCAATTACATTGCTGCCCCGTGTAGGGCAATCACGCAACACTTAGTTGCTTTACAATTTGCCATTGCATTCTTTTCATCAGATAGTGGTCGCACGAATATTTTGGGCGAATCAAACGATACGCCGCCGTACCGCTATTTTCCAGAAATTGTACTAGTAAAACAGATTTTTAAGTTACAGCTTTACATATATTTAACGTTTATTCTGCCCTGATTACTTAATTGGTCTTACTTATTCTCTATAACTCAACTGTACATGTTTACAAAATGGTTAATATTTGTGTTTTGGCCAGTCGCGAAAATCGTTATAGTGTAATACTCTGTATATTATACTTGTAAATTATTAAAACATATAATTTGCATCGGGATTCAATAACACCAAAAACTTATTTAATCCGTATTTTCTGAATTCGGTATTGGCTAAACCAGAAATGACTAATGACAAGATTATAAGTGTGTAAGCACCATGAGGGGACGTAACGCCTGTAGTGCGGTTGACTACAGTTGATTGGGTGAGAGAAAAAAATAATAATACAGAGTATCTCTGTGCTCTGTATTGGCGATCCCCGGTTCGAGTCCCGACTCAATCTATGTTACTGCTCAAGATGGGACATACCTGTACCGTAGCATCTGTATCTTATCCCTTTTCATCTTGCCTTCTCAATGGCACACTTTACTTCGCAACCAAGATGGAAGTTGATTCTCGCGCAAGATTTGCCAATTTTTTTTATTCACATTTTAGAGATGCCTCGCTAGAGAAGAAGAAAAAGCCACTCCCGGCGGACCCCTTTCTTGCCGACGGTGGCAACTACATGCACTCAGTATATGCATATATTGCCAAGCTAAAGAGAGAGAGAAAGGGAGAGAGAGAGAGACGAGCAGGGTGTTATGTGTTGTGTGTGAAAGCCCTCGAGACAGTCGAATATCATTTCAACCCGTCCAACACAGATAAACCCAGAATCGATATAGGGCGGCCTCCATGTCTGTACGCACGCTTGAACAGCTTTCTCTCGAAGGAAGTTGGAGGAGGATCGTATCGCGTAAAATTTGTTCGCGTCCACCATTTTTGTTGTGGCGCTTTTGCGACCTCGAACCCAGCAAACAGGTACACGATCAACCGAACACAGAACTTCAGCTTAACTGTAAATTAATGCGTCTCAATTTGATATTGAAATTAGTAGCCCATTCCAAGATTTGCATGGTTTTAAGACTAATTCCCTGGAAAGAAAATATTTACAAAAAATTTAAATTAGTTAATACTATTAAAATAAAAATATTTTAACAATAGAATAGGAAGAATAAATGGACGTAATACCTCTTTGTTGATAACAGCAACCAAATTTGAATATATCTTTTGTGGTAAAATATTTTAGTTGAGCTGAAAAAATAGCTTATTCCAAGATTTGCATGGTTTTAAGACTAATTCCCTGGAGAGAAAATATTTACAAAAAATTTAAAAGAGTTAATACTATTAAAATTAAAATATATTAACAATAGAATAGAAAGAATAAATTGACGTAATACCTGATTGTTGATGACAGCAACTAAATTTAAATATATCTTTTGTGGTAAAATATTTTAGTTGAGCCTCAGATAAAAATAAAATTATATTTCATGCAATTTATGCATTTTATCATATTTTTATCTCGAGACCGCAAAAGATACATTCAAATTTGGTTGCTGTGAAATGAGGTATTCCGTCAATTTATTTTTGTAATTACTGGCGAAAGAAATTTTTGCTTTCGAAAATCGATATCGTGCCTTCGATAGTTTTTCCTTTGCCCATTACCGTCCTCTAAATTGCTATAGGTACATGTAAATACTTTTTGTATATCCTCTTGGCAAAAACTATGTCGAAAATCTCCCTCATTTGTTACCCCCTTCTTAAGAAAGTAATCACTCTATTACGATGTGGGTTTTGCAATTTGTCGTTGAACGTCATTCCGATAATTGTTTGCACTACAGCGCAATAGAAAGAAGCAAAAAAAAAAAAAACACATCGCAGCAAAAAAATAAAAAATAAAAAACCCACTTAGGCTTGTGGTGCTTGCTTCCCCTTCCTTATAAATCGATTGAACAAAGTTTATTATGAATGAGCCTGTCTGCGATCTTGAAGAGCTGTTGTTGAAGACGTGTGCAAAATTTATATCTGAAAAGAGTGTATACACGCGCGTCTACCGATAAAACGCCGAAAGCCAAACCGTGTTGTGCCAAGTTTGGCGTAGCAAATTCGAAGGAACATATAAACCCACACACATCCATAGCCCATCCGTCTAGGGGAACCGTGTTGGGTGTTTTTCTGTCCCAGCATCCAAAAAACATGGAATTGCACCGATTTATTTTATTAATTCTTATGCGATCTCCATCTAACAGGATGCTTCTTTACACGAGCGAGAAGATGCCGTTTTTGGTTTAATTTTTTTAATTTTTTATTCAAACTGTTGTCACAACTTACAACAATGCCAATTGCATCCTACCTCGGCTACTAGAGCCAGTTGGTAGGATGCTTAAGAATTATATATAATTAGTTAAACAGTTACAAAATATACATAATTAAATAAACGTTCCATAAAAATAGATAATTGAACCTTTGTGAACCTTTCAATCATCTAATTTTACATTTCATTCACGTTCAGACAAACCAAAAAAAAATTGACGTGATTGGCATTTTTGCGACGCCCTGTACAAGCCTTTAACGAACGCTATGAGAAGCTCCCCCCGAATGAGCTTCATGTAAGGCACCGATGCTATCCAATTTAGCACCAGTTAGGCTGAAAAGATACATTCTTTCACGTGAACGAGAATGTGATTTTTCTCTTATTGTGTGCCATCAAACGAAGAACAGAAAAATCAGTTACGAATTGCCCTCCCCTAAGGGACGACCTGGTAATTGTGCCTAGCCTATGCTTTAGTCCTATGTAGGGGCCTTTAATGCATGTTTGACGTATGGGGTTTCTTCCATACCGACTGAAATCGCTTCTTGGAATTTTTCTTTGATTTTTTTAAATTGTGACTTGAATATCACATTTTTTGGAAGATAATGGGAGGGGCGAGAATTAAAAAAAAAAATGTAAATACTCTTTCTGATAATTTTACATGGCTTGACGACTTTACAATTACAATATGTACCCACAAGCAGCCCCCAAGAGAGGGTCCAATGACGGGGGTCGAACGACCAGTTGTATCTGAGCTATTTGTTAAGGAGGTCCAGAACTAGAACTAGAACCCCCCAGG
>JAQGBY010006555.1:0-12928 GCA_034698785.1 Mycogona germanica
AATTTAAACAATTAATTTTTTATTTCATTGGTGGTTACTGTAACCCCAGGCAAAGCTGGGAACCCCTCTTGTTAAAATATAAGATATTTATCTAAACATCTAATATACCCTGCATCATACAAGTGAAGTGATTGTAACAGTTATAAAAGTCTGGAACCATCCAGCTAGCTTTGACATGGCTCTATTACTTTCGGTTCAACTAAATTAAAAGCGCCCAACATTATTAATGAACCACGCGCCAAATGTAATCTTCGCAACATGATTCGAAAGAGAGCAACGGAAAAGAACGAATTGGTCACCCTGTATTATATATGCGATCATCCAAATGAAAATTCAACAACAAAGGCTGTCGACAAAATCCCATCATGCGCGCGTAATCTAATTTGCCCACCCGCCCCCGTTTCAGTGAAAGCCTTCGATCTCCGAACGATGATTTACCCCTTGCCAACCATGAAAGCAGGCAATCACTCAATACATCACTTGCAGGGAAGCATTTGTTTTAGAGTGGAGCGGGCAACACTCACCAGTCAAGTTCTTCGGTGGACTATCGAACCAAAGACTCGAGAGGATACACAAATTTTGGTCATTACATGTTTTTCTACTACATGGAAATATGGAAATGTCATTTTGTTTTAGTCAAACACATGCGTGAATCAAACGTGGATATTTGAAATACTTCCTCGCATACTGACTGTGGCTCGGCGGTCCCGGGTTCGATTCTCGGCGCGGGTTCTCGAAAATTTCGATCATGGGTATTGGTCGTGCCACTCGCATAGTGTCAAGAGGGGACGTAACGCCTGTAGTGCGGTTCACTACAGTTGATTGGGCAAAAAAAACTATGCTTGACCTAATCAAAAACTATTTAATAGGACATTTCCATAGAGCGAAAATGTAAATGTGCTTTACGGAAACAATTTTAAGAAAGAAAATGTCACGAAAAACATTTAAGCTTGCAGTATAAGCGGACATGTTCTTCGTGAAATTTTGTTTTTCCAAAATTCTTTGGCAAAGTTTACTTCTTAAATAATTTTTTTTTCACAAGTCCCATTTGTACATTTTGCCATTTACGTCATACTTTTGAATTTTACGTGTCCAACATTAATTATTTAAGAGGCCATCTAGCATTGCAATGAAATTCATGACGCGTAAACTAGACTGTCACAACGCTTTGAGAATATGGGGTTTAGAAAAAAAATGTCATCTTAAGACGATCGATGTTTCTGGTTGACAATTTCCGGCGCTAAACTTTGCGCAAGAGTTTTGATCAGTTGGTGGGGTTTGTGAGCTAGCGTCCATGGGGTCCTGCAGACTGTATATATAGATCGGTGGAAGTTACAACTAATCCCTCTCTCTCGCTCTCTTCAAGGTTCCCCCTCCCCCTCCCAACTAACCGATGGTCGATTCGAGGCCTAATGATAGCCCCAGTGGCCAAGGGGACAGAGCCGCGTAAAGCAATTATTTGCGCCTCGCCTTCGGTCGGTCAGCGCGGCCATAGAAACATCTTGCACGCGTCCAGCACACAAAGCGCTACACACGTAATCCGACAAAATGGGAGTCTTATGATATACGCCTACGGGGAACGCGAGTGGACCAGCAGCGATGGACGTGAACGGCACATATTGGCCTCGTTTATCCGAACACAACCCCCTCCTCCCCCGCTTTACCTTCTACGATGATTTTTTTGTACAAATAACTTCAGAACAGAAAAGTGGGGTTTTCAATTTTTGTTCCTCCTCTCGAGGTTGACCCGGCGGCGGCCACCGTTATCTCGACTCGCCAGCAGTACGTACGCAAATCAGCTACGATTCGAGTTGAGATTGGGCGAGAGACTGGTAGCAACGCCCCCGCACAACGCGCCCTCTGTCGGTCGCGCATCGCAAATATCTCGAGTACATCTGTGCACCGCCCTGCTAATGGAATGGAACGAGAGGAGGCCGGGAGGCGCGCTATCCGTTCCATTTGTTTACGCAGCTGCATTTGCCCAAGGAAAAGCAGGAAAATGGAGGGAAAAGTGCTATCGTGCTATGTATGGACGAGAGAATATGGAAAAGGAAAGGGGTGACGGGGAGCCGTAAAAAAAAAATAGGAACGGGATTATTTACCCAGCACAAATGCAATTTCGATAGGAGAAAAAGTGAGAGTGAAGAACACGACTTCGCACGACGACGGCGCATTCGCGTAGCAACAACTCGCCGTCCACTCGATTCCGATTTTAAATTTACATAAGTACACAGGTTCACCATCTATCGAGCAATTTGAAACACTAGGTAGCCTTGAAAACTCGGATGAATAATTAAATTTGTGCCGATCTTTCGTGACATTATTTTTTTCAGTCCAATTAAAGTAAGAGAACCATTTGAGGACTAATCCATTATCCATTGAAGAAGCAAAATTTCGCTTCCCTCTGGATCAAAGGGGGAGAAAAGTTTTAAAAAAGGGTCCTCAAAAGTCCAAATCAAACACAACTAGATTCCCTTCCAATCTTTCAAATGAAATCGATTTCGTCAATTGATGCGGATGTCTCGAGAGTGCAGAGTAAATGCTAAATACTAGAACAGACAATCCGACATGTATTTTAGTCGACGTTGGCCAAACTTATCACTTCAAGTGGCCGCATCGAATGTACCTTTAATGGCGTCACCCATTAGGCCATATTATGTGACGGCAGAGTGTGTTTCTAGAAGGACTTAGACCAGGCGTCCTCTCGATTGTTGATTCGTTGTCAACGGTAAATCGAATCCCACAACCAGACATCTAGCGCAAAGCGATCGAACGAAAAAATGCGTCGCGCTCGGGTCTCGATCCCTTTCAGCCGGAAGGGGATGGGGAGACGAAAGGTTGGCCAGGAGGCTGACCTCAAGCCAGTCACAAGGACGGGCAGCACACGCAATTGAAATCGGGTTTATCCCTCGATTTTAAAGAAACGGAGTTTCCAATACTTTCTGTAAAGTTCCCTCTTCGTGTCCTTGAAGTAAACTGCGAGAGGACATGTGGGATCGGATGGGTTTTATGTGTCGTACCCATGCGGCGGGTGACGTCACACAAATGACAAGAAACATAAGGTCTCAAAGTGACGGATGATAGTGAGGGTATCGAATGGGACAGGTGACGCGCTCTAGTGGCGAACGAGTGCAACTGTACGCTTCCGTTTCTCACAAACTGTGTTTTATTATAAAAGGAAAATTTAGTTGCAGACAATCCTTTGACCCTTTAAGCGGGGGAATTGATTTTCAAGAGCCCACATTCTGTCGTACAATTATTTAATTTTATAAAACATTTATTCTCCAAAACGTAAACGGTTACAAAATAAACGTAACAAAACGTATTTTTTATTATTTTGTCCCAAACACGCTGATTTGTGCGCTTCTCCATTCTGAATTCTTCCACCCCACTCATTCAAATTCGACGTAAATTCATGCTACTGCTTCTCTCTCAAGACAAGTCTCCTGTCCCCAACACTAAAAAAACCCAGAACACCGGAACACCGAAGTCACCAACTATCACTTTCAGAGTTTCGTTCGAGCATGAGACGACAGCTGCAGTCCCCCGTCACCGTCAGCACTGGGGCTAACCGGTGCTGAATTGGGTGTGCTGGATAGGCTTATCAGTATGGCTCCTTCGCGCTATATAAGGGGTTGGTGGGGGTGGGGTGGAGGAGGCGGGCACGCCGACAGACGGCCGAGCACAACAGCCGTTCGCCATGGACTCATCCGCCCACCCATCCACCCCTCCCCCGCCACCCCGAAACAATCCGGCTTACATTTTATAGTGTTGATATTAGTGCGCGCCACGTACTTAGTAAAAAGTCTGTTTGCGTGGCGCGATGGGTGCTGTATGGGGTGCACCACCTCTCCCCACTCTTTTTAGTCCCCCGCCCCCCCTGCACACCTTTTTGGAGTCCGTGGGGACTGGACCGGGCTCGGGGTGACGCGTGGCTCTGGCGACGTCTGTCCAGATAGGCCATCATGATGTAGCACTCACCGGAGGCCATTTCGTCTCTCTCTAGGCGTAGAGTCTGGCTGATTTATACAGACAGCTACACGGTTTGTAAACGATCTCGGCGCGAGTTGGGGATCCGCGGAGAGATATACATGACGTGTTGGTTGGTGGACGGGACTAGAACCAATATCTGGCAGCGCCAACGTCTCCCATTTCAAGCTTCCGCGGCTATTGTTTGGCCTACCATATATACATGGATGTCGGATGTTGGAAAGGCCAAGATGAGAAACAAGTGAAAGCGGAAATTGTGAACTAAGCCGAAAATCTGACGTCAACGTCCAACCTAGACACTATCGACAAGTGGGTTTTTTTTGTACCCATACTCGACGCTTCTGAATTAAACGAGCGTCAACGCCGGGAATCGAACCTCTCAACCAACTGCGATTATATTTTTAAATATTTTGTCAGTAGGATGCAGTCCGTTCGTCTAACGGAATATTTATGTGTTTAAATTATAACCGTGGCTTAACCGCGTACCAACTTCCCGCCCTAGTTGCTAATCAATTTAATATTTTGGCACACGTTATTCGGTTATTTTGTGCGTAATTAATTCAAAAAAAGTAAAGAGGAGCCAATGGTAGTATTCATTTTCTTAATTTATCTTCGAGAAGATATGTTCAATTTTACGTTTAAACTATCTTCGTTGACGAGTTTCAAATTGTAGTCCTGCAATTCCACCCATCTTAGT
Organism: Mycogona germanica; assembly: GCA_034698785.1. Taxonomy (NCBI): domain Eukaryota; kingdom Metazoa; phylum Arthropoda; class Diplopoda; order Chordeumatida; family Chordeumatidae; genus Mycogona; species Mycogona germanica. The sequence continues at coordinate 4,688 of JAQGBY010006555.1, forward strand.
GACGTAATTAATTGCTGTGTACAACAAGTTACGAGCTGAACAAAGTCGTTGTTTGTTACTTTTGATCTTTCGAAACTCCTGAAATGTAGCTCGTTCGTACAACTGGAAATTTATTGGGTGAAGTTATGAACAGAGTAACCACACACGAATTTTACGCTCCAATTCATAACCACTAAATTTTAACCAGACACAAAAAAACACGTAAATTCTCGGTTCAAAAATGCGATTCAGGTGTTGGAGTTTTCTCCGCAAACTGAAATGACAAGACCTGAAGTATATATATATAAATGCGCAGACTGGCGCCGCACATAAATTCCCAGTTGCGAACATTCCGTTTGGTCTGAGCACACGCCCCGTGTAAACCGATTAGACATTTCCAGGCCAGTGAGTGCGCATCAACCCCAACAAGAAGACTTTGGCGCTGCTCTCTCACGAGACACAGCAAGCTGAGGGAACGAGAAAGTATATAGCAAAGAGACTCTACTGTCGGAAAAAAACCCGGACCATCAACACTTTTTTCTTTCTGGTCTTCTTAAACCCATAAAATACCGAAAATATTTGGGCACATAATCTTTCAACTCGAATGTAAATAGAAAACTGGTGCAGTCTGTGTGTGTGTGTGAGACTGCAATGTTTGGCACACGAGCCAAGGAGGAGGATGCCAAGACACAGCAGGCAGCATGAAGAAAGGCGAATCGAATCACACCCATCATGCATCAACACGAGAGGGAATCTACAAATCCCCAACCAAAACAAAAGATGTTCGATGAGACGATACCTCAATGAATCGTTCGTTGCATGCGCGTTAGAAGCTTTAAATCCCAAAAACTCAAAACTAGAGATCGCAGAAATAACATCCGTTCGAGTGTTAAGAGCGAGGGACCTGAGAAAAAGAGTCCAAATATTGCTTTTCGTTTTAAGGAAAAGATAAACACTAGAGAAACTAGACGTATTTAGTCATTAGCTGTCTACGTAGCTGAAGCATGGAGCTGTAGCATAAAGCAAAGGTCAAGAGGAACAAGAATGCGGAGAAACGACAACAGTTTCCATAATTATGGTCAGTCTATTTTACAATAACATGTTTCAACAACATTGGACGAAGAAGGTTCCGCTTTGCTTCGTGTAATTACCGCTATTGACATAACATTAATATGCACGATAGCTTTTGGATACGAACGATGATTTATGGAAACTAACAAACTTTTTTAAAAGTTGCGAATGATATACCCTAGTTACACTGACCAGGCATGCTTATTCCAAGCATGCTTAGCAAGGTGCGTTCAGACATTGAACAGAATCGGCACGTGCTGCTCGTCCGCGCTTTTAACAAGAAAACACGACGCGCTCTCGAATGACATTTCCACCATCTCATCTTGTGCTTAAGAGGGTACGTTCAACCTTTAATATGATTCAATCACGTGATTTAAATCGTTCGGGATGGACACGATCTGAAAGGACAATTTGCCCCACTCTCAAGCACAATCGAAATCTCTCTAGCAACTTTGAAGCATGCTTACAGTGTAACTAGGGTACTAGCGGGAATGACTGACTTCGACAGCAGTTTTTAACCCTTTAGAAATTCTGTTCGCTTAAGCATGTCGACCCTAGTGACATCTACCGGCAACAAGAGCAAACTAATGGCGAGTGAACACCAATACCGGTGAACCTCCTTAACAAACATTTCCAAAGATAAAATATCTCCCTGTAATTATTACCTGTATTCGTTAAATGACAATTTACTAATTAAATGGACGCTTGATAATAAGATAATATTGCACTTAAAAAAACACCAACGAGTAATTAACGCGATCCTCGAAATATCCAAAGCTGCCCACACTTCATGGCTTGCAATGTCCTTCAAAGATTGAAATTTTACTAGCCCTCAAAATAAGTACTCAATTCAGTCTGAAATTTAACGACACGTTTGCCGACACCTCAACTTAAAGTGACTGAAGTAAAACCAGCGAACAAGGGACAGGAAAATCTCCACTTACTTTGATTGAGGGCCGGCTTGACTCGCATCGTGGTGGCGATTCCCTTGACGGACGCGGCGGAAGTAGGAGGGGCGGCTGCAGCTGCGGCCACCGCCAGTGCCGAGGAGGAACATCCAGCCAGCAGCCACATCACGATGAGAACAGCGGCCACCACTTGGCGGCAGCACTGTGATCCCTGAGCCGCCATCTTGTTTGAGGGTGACGACACGGGAGAAGTGGAAGAAGAATAAAATCCGGTGGCCAACTTGTTGTCACGGTCGGGTGGACACTGAAGGGGGGTGCGGCGGGCTCTTCAGCGCTGCCAATGCATCGATGCAAGAGAATCTCGATGGCTGGACATCAGTATAGGGAGACGCGATACCTATATGCCGCCACCACCACCACCAGGGCGGCGATACAATCAATTCTCAGTTGTACCTAGACCACTTGCCGAGTGTGTATCGACTAAATCCGATTTCGTTCGTTCTGATATATATATATGGTGGCGGTGTGACTCCCCACTTTGTCTGTTGATGACGGGGACTGCGGCAGAATCGTATATATCGGTATCGGAGTGAGAAAAGAGCGGAGGGACTTATTTATCCGGGCGAGCGTACACAAGAGCGCACATTCACAAACAACTCCGATTAAGCTTTTCGGTGGTGGCCCCAACTTTTAGTCTTCTTCTTCGAAAGATAAATAAAATACGCGGTCGTCCACGCGACACCGTCCACTTCAACTGTCGTCAGTCAGTTCGAAGAGAACTCTGAAAGTGAGAAGAAAAAAAGAAACACAACAAAATGAGAATCCACCAGTCGAAGGAACTCACACGCAGCAACAAACAAAAAAAAGGGCATCCTCTTGAGACCAACAACGACCACATTCTATCAATAGTAGGGGGAAACTGAGCACCAGCTGTTTTACAGCAGATGACAAGTTTTCATTCGTTAAAAAGGTGGCTCGGGGTTGGCACAGTCTCTGTGATCTCATTGGCTTGATCATTGGCGTTCCACCAATATAAAATCGTAGAGATTTAATTCCGAACCTAATTGTCATTTTGGACGCCATAGTGAAGGTTTCTACACGCTTCGACACTGGCACGGGTTCCTTCGGAATGGAAATAAAGCCGTGGGACCCGTGCCTGTACGATGTCAGGTACACGTTAAAGATCCCTACCTGGGTAGCTTATACTAAGCCTGGGCTAGGCAAAATTACCAGGTCGCCTCCTTGGGGGGGGGGGGGCTTTGAGCGGTTAAATCAAGCGGTATACCCCTTAACAAATAATAATAAAACACGCTTCGACAAAATCATTTTAAATTCTCGTTTTAATTTCACTAAGATGGTGGAATTGCAGGACTACAATTTGAAACTCGGCAACGAAGATAGTTTAAACGTAAAATTTAGCATATCTTCTTGAAGATAAATTAAGAATAATAATATAATATATAAAAATATAAAAATAATCTCATTTTTCATCTCATTCGGCCATCGACATTTAACTTATTATAAATTAAGATGAAAATTTGCGAAACACAAAAACTCATCCGCGACTTTCGGCATTACCCAATAATTCGCAAATTTTCATTTTCTTAATTTATCTTCGAGAAGATCTTCGTTGCCGAGTTTCAAATTGAAGTCCTGCAATGCCACCATCTTAGTGAATACTACCATCGGCTCCTCTCTACTTTCTTTAAATTCTGGTGTTTTCTATAACTCAATTTTGACGTAACCAATACTCGTGTAAGTTCGCCGTTTAAGCACCCTCATTCTCCAAAATGGTCATAACCTTTGAGCAGATTTGCATTTAAATCGAGTACATATTTGCTAAATCTTCAGAACAATGTACTGTGTTTGGTGATGGGTCTCGGGAGGATCTAAACGGCCATCGTGAGAGTCGTCAGTGGCGTGAGTGACTTGGTCGACACACGCCGCCTATAATAAAGGAGAAGCAAGCACAGAGAGAAAAGGAGGGGGATGTTCGAGTGATTTCCAACGTGAGAGTTTGGCCACCATTATTGAGATTGGGGAAACGAAAACAAGAAAATGGGTGGAAAAAATATAAGATCCGCGCGTTCTTATAAACTAGGGATGAGCCATTCCCTCGGAAACTTGTCCACATGGGTTTGGAAAGAGTAAACTGCTGGAATGTCTGACGATAGATGGAAACAACGTGGATCTCCTCATATAGAAAATGACATTCCATACGCCACCAGATATTGTATTGAATACCGATATCGATACGCGAGCACTATCAAAGTCGGAGACAGATTATCTCGAGCAATTAAATGACATTGTTAAGGCCCCAAATTTTGACATCTGCTCAATCTAATGGACGACTGACGCCACAATTTCTACTGAAACGATATTTATCAAATATTAACATAACTTGAGTACATATTAACAACCTAACACTACCCAAGCCACATTAATCGGGCGATTAATCGCCGATTATTATCCTATGCACAGGCACAGAATTGTCAGCCAAAGACAACGTGCAGCACCTTTCAACCTTTTGCCTTTGACCCATCGTGATGAAATTTACTCGATATAGTCGTCCAATAGCGACCACGTCTGAATTTTCGTATCACGCATTCATATTGTTTAGCAAACATTTGTCTCCGCACTTATTCCGTAGAGCGAGTCTGTTGAACTTTCGAAAGTTCGTCGAGATTAGATCGGTTGAAATGGCCACGATTAACCGAGAGATCGTTCGCCATGACCCTAGCCAAAACAAAATTCCTCGAGACACAACACTGAGCTCTAAAGCTTGAACACTATTCTAAAATTGCACCGAGAATATTTGCTACAGGGGTCACTTACAAAAAAAAAATCGAAATACAATGATACTTTAGCACAAAATAACTAATTTGTCACGACATTAAGGAAGAAACATGAATCTAATGCGTCACCAACAAAAATAACTTGTGAAAGAGTTTAAAATAATATTTTACATTTTATTGAGGTCTGCGTTTGGTCTGTTGGGAGGCTATTTTAGGTGTGATCTCTGTTCCATCGAAATAATTGATTCCATTCCTATAGAGAAGAAGGTCATGACCTCAATTTCAGATTCGCCAATTGACAAAGCCAGAAGGGGATGCCAAAAGTAAAAGAAATTGCCATGTCCACGTCGGGTTTGTCAGAAGGTTGGCCAACTCAACTTCCCCCGATTTCATGAAGGAACTAAACTTCGAGTTAAACATAAAACCTTTGAAGGGGCGAAAGCCAAAGTGGTGCAAGTCGTTCACCCATCCAACTTGTGCTGCCCGCTGTCGGCGCTATACAAAACCTTTTGCTCACGTCTCACTCATATTTTCTTTTTGAAGTTTCCCCATGCCAAGATTTTATTTTTGCACTTAGCTCGGAAATTGCGAAAAAATCTACTTTCTAGTGCCTTCATTTGTATCGAAAAGCAATGTCAAGATCGCAGAGCTCAACGATCGCAACGCAAACAGTGTTTCTACATTTTCACATTTCAAGTTGTCATCAAACAGGAACAGTAATTTATTTAAGTATTTAATCGAATTGCAAACTTAAGAAGAACAGCAAATTCTGATAGTCTAGAAAATAAAGACTACATACTCTGACAATAACATTCTTAAATACCGACACGATCGCAGAATAAACTAAATTTGCTCCGGAAGCAGACTTGCATATTCTCCTGAGACCCAGGTCAACACGGGTAGTGTGTTCCTGGATTTATCTTCCTACAAATACGATCAAGAATTTGAAACAATACAGACCAAAGTGTTCAATTCTCAAATGTTCCAACCACCAAAAACTGCATGTAGTGTGTGTCTCGGACGCCACATTGCCTGACAGGAGAGTTCGGTTTCCAAACGCGCATAGGTGGTCGCAGGGTGGGGGAGGGGTCCCAGGAACATTATCAATGGCACAACGCAGCATGCAAATATACGAACAAACAACGTCGTTTTCGGACAAACAAACCGTTATTTATTTATTTACATACGCAGGGGGCGCCGGCGACTATATAACCGGGGCGGAAACGCACAAGCGCCTGTGCTCTCGGACGATATTTCTTTTTTTGAGGGGGTCGACTCTGGGGGGACCAAAAACGACTAAATTATTCAGACGCATGACACCGGCGGCTTCAACTCACGCAGGTTGGTGCGGTGGTGTTTAAACATTCTGGGGGGAAAAGGTTATTTACAGGGTTCTGTGCCCATGCCCAGTAAGATGGACACAGCAGGTCCAACTCCTCACAACAATTCCAGAAAGAATCCGTGGATTCACAGTTGATTTCGCCAGAGGCCATTTCTCGCGTTTCAACGGATTACGAAACACTCAAGACTACTCTAAAAATAAATACTGACCGATGATAGAGCAATTGTCCCACCAATGGCGCTTCCTACAGCATTCTTCCTCGGCACGTTCACAACACACACACACACACACACAAATTTGGCCACTGACCGGTCAACCACGGTCGGACAACATAACTGGATTTCGACCAAGACAACTTCGAAAACGCGACACCAAAATCCAACTGAAGCGAGAGAGAGCGACGGACGGAGCAACACAGAGCAGAGGCGTCCAAATGGCAACAATGTACATGTAGTATGTGGTGGACGCGGAGGTGGGAGACTTCTCCCCGACACGTTGACCTTCCCGTGTACCTGTGGTCCACCACTCCACCCCTCCCTTGTGCTTGGTCTCACTTTTTACGACCCGACAAGAGAAGAAACGGCTCACCTCAGGTGAAAAGGAGCGAGTCCGGCGTGCGCGACGAACGACTCGAAAAACGACTAGGTCATCAACACACACACACGTACGCAGAAATGAGCAAAACGGCGAGCAAAAATATACACCCGAAAAAGTTAAAGAAAAATGAACGGGGAGGGGATAAAGGGAGGGGGGGCGGGGAAGAAGCAGAGGGGCGCCTGGGGGTCACGGGATGTGCTCAATACGGAGAAAGAGGGGTGGTGGCCCCCGAACGAGGGGAAGACGATGAGCAAGACGAAGTTTAGTCAAACGCCGGTTCACCACGTAGCGGCGGACGTTAAGGTTACCCCACCTCTGGCCCTCAAATTGAAAATAAATCCATAACACATTCTGACAAACCAGCATCCGATGTGAACGACTCGTCACAAACCAGACAGTCCCCGGTTCGATTCCCAGCTCGGGCTCTCCCTTTTTCGATCTCTGGGTGTGCTAAAAAAAAATTTGATATTTGTAATGAGGTCCACTAGCGTATTCGCCCTTTAAAAAAACAGGGAGCTACCTGTAATTTTACCTAGCCTAAGTTTATAATTCCTAAGTAGGGATCTTCAACGTGTACCTGATAACGTACAGGCACGGGTCCCACGACTTGCAATCCGAAAGAAGTTTTTTAGGAATTAGGACCGACTAATGATACAGGATCTCAAGAATAATAAATCGAATTAAAAATGACAAACCTCAGATAATTACTAATATAAGAATTCCCGAATAAACATTTTATTCTGCATTAAATCGTCAATTGTCATCGTTAACGGAAGGGAAGTGCGACCTTTGACGCACCTATCACTTCGCCAAGAAATAGGGGGATTAGGATTAGGATAAAATACCACCGTCGGCAAAAGCGTTCCCCTGTTGCCAACTTCACACACCGGCCACAGTCGGGATGTAGATTTCATCCCACCCCATCACAGGAGGATTTAGGAATGAGAGAGGGGGGATTTCGGAGGCGGGGGAAGAAGAAACTGAGAAAGACTGTAGTTGTACTTACTACCAAACCAAACGCAGGCCGGCACCGGAACGCAAAGAGCATCCTGTTTGCTTGCTGGAGAGACATACATGTACAGTGTACTGTACTGTACATGTACATGTGTGTGCCGACATTGGTAGACTTAAAAACAGCGAAACCGGCGCTTGCTCGTTCCCTACCTACGCGAAAACAACTTTATCACTGCAATTTGTGGAAGAAATTATTTCGCGCAAGCGTGAATGAAAATGTCAACGGTATTTTGGGTTAGCACATTTTTTTTTCATGAATAAGGGGCGGGAGAGGGGACATGTTGTGAGAGCGTCTCTACCACCTCTCATCAAAGGGGTAAAGGTGATTTCAGAATTTTTAATTGCCGCACTCAACAAAACCAGAGTCACGTTGTTTCGAAAATCCTACAAAAAAGAATTTCTTTTTTCAAGAATCGAATAGGTCGTTAAAGATCCCTACCTTAATGACCATTTTGCCGAAAAAAGCAAAACGTTGAAAGCTAGATAGATATAGCAGTGTAATCCGAAAGTTACAGTAATGGTGGATATTTGAAAA
>JAQGBY010006556.1:0-12927 GCA_034698785.1 Mycogona germanica
CGCCCGAAAAATTCCAGAGGTCTCGGTCGGGAATCGAACCCGCGATCTCGGGAATAACAGCTCGACACGCTAACCATAGATGTTGCGCTTTAAAGTCTACGTGGTAATACTCTACAGTGCAGACGACGATCTCATTAAAATAATGCATGCTCGCCTGACAGTCTCGCTGCTTAAATGAATGTTCTTCTGTATAATTGTATAAATAAGTATTTTTTTATATATTTGTCTACATGTAGTTAGCTGGCGTGCACGGGCCTGGGAGATTAAGGAATGTCGTGACGATCGATAAGACATTTTTTCTAGATCATTTTACCTACCCATTTGCCAGTGCTTTTCGTGTACGCTTCTGGTTTCTTTTTCTTCGTTTGTATGCGTGTTTTTTTAAGCTACACTTTCACCGTTCCAGCAAAGTTTCTCTTGGAAAGACGTAGTTTATGAACCCCATGCTCAATTATCGCAGTTGCTCGGACAGATTCACTTTATATATTACGTTGTACGTCTCCACATTTGAATTATCAGTTTACACGCCAAGAAGGTGCAAGGCTAGATCTCTGAGGAGCCATTAATTATTTTTAAGTTAAAATATAGTTTGTGTGTGTTGTAGTTAATATTACCTGCATTCTTGTTGCCACTCACTAAAACATGTGGAATGTATTTTTTATTGCGTGGCGACTGGACTTTGGTGGTATTATACTGATATACAAACGATCAGCGGTTTCTGATATCTACCTTGTTTCATTTCTTTTGTTCACTTACTGCAACTTGCCGTTTTGTGGTTCACGATTTTTTCTTCGAAAATGAACGGTTCATTACACGCTCTGTAATTTGGTTGGGTCGTTTGTTATTAAGTTACACTCGAGCTAGCTTTATCCTCAACTGGTCTACTGCAGATTAGTTGGGGGATGATGATACTTAAATTTGATTACGGGTGCGTTGGGGAAATGTGGTTGGAGATGGTAGAAATGGGGATAATGTAATAGCAGAAATGACTAAATTTAGGTTATTGTTTCCATCCTTATTAGTATTTGTATTTCTAAGACCAAATATTGTGATTTTGCGTTTTCAGTTAAGCCATCGGCAAAGGTTCAATTGTTCCATTACTCTCTTTCTCTTATTGTATTAAATCTATTATGATATTTAGGTAGTTAGCTTTATTAGATTTTTAATTTGTAAATTAAACTTCTTAAGAAATGTCAAGAAAATTTAAATTATTTAAAAAATACCTGTTGTATTTCTCATCAGTTTAATCATCAGTTGTATTTCTGACTTCAGTAAGTATTCTTTGAAAATTACCAATTTCGTTATCGTGCCTAGATCGGAAATGTAAATGTGGGGTTGTTTTACTCTCTCCATATCCGCACCTAGGTGAGAATTAGGATTTTGTCTATAAAGCACCACTAGCGACAACGATTGAAACTTGCAGTCACCTGCCAAATGGCTAAATGTGTGTCGCCGATAAAGCTAGTGACTATTGAAATGCTGTACAGATTTTTCTCTTTTTCTTGGCATTGATCTTGTTTTTGTCCCAGCGGCACGTATTTGAAATAATTCTAGTTTGCGGTTCAGTGTACCACGTAATGCCTACCGGGAAGCCACTCCTGAAAATATCGAGAGAGAAAACGATGGTGGCAATGAATTCGGACGACTTTGCACTCTCTCTCGCTCTGTCTCACTTTCCGCAAAACACTTCACGTCAAGTTCAAGAACCATTTACCATTATTACTATGTCGTCGGTCTTATTTCAAGTTGGTCTGCTCTGTACGCGCGCTTCACCGTGCAAAGAATAGCTTTATTTTTTCTTTCTTTTTTTCACAATCAAATGTAGTCAACCGCACTACAGGCGTTACGTCCCCCTCATGGTGCTTAGGCACTGTGCGAGGGGGAACGACCAGTACCCGGGATCGAAATTTTCGAGAGCCCGCGCCGGGAATCGAACTGAGCCGTCGAATCGCAGAAAAACCGTCCGCTTCAATGTCGTTGTCAAATTCTATTCCTATTCGATGACCGCTATTTCGATCACTGTTATTGTTTGCGAAAAAGATTTGCAGCTATGTCACCTAGCCAGAATCTTCTATAAGCCAAAATTTTGATTATTTCAGGACATTATTTCCATGCTGAAAACTAATTGAAACAAGATTTTAAATGGACGAATCAGCTACAAATACAGAGTACATTCTCAATTTGGTTGGGTTTTTAATGTTATCTGCATTTACCGTTTACGCATCAAAGCCTCCTTTAATTTCCATCCGTATTACGAACGCGCTTAGAAGAACAATGGTTGAATCCCAATAGTGTTGGTTGGCCTAATATAATTAGGTAAAATATAGTATCATTTATTAAAATCCAATTAAATATACTGAATAGTTGTTCTAATAATCAGTTGTCGCATTACAACTAATTAAGTATTATACATAGTGGTTATTTAATTGAATTTTAATAAATGATACTATATTGACACTAATTTTATGTAACTGAGATTATTAAAAAACATGTTCCCACATGTTATTTACAATACAAACGAAGTTAACACAAATTCATATTCACGTAGTCCTTTAATCGGGAAGCTCGAGACAGATACGGTTTGCCGATCTTCACTTTTTGTCTGTCAGCTTGCTCAAAACTGGTACGTTGTGAGATTTTAAAAAATTCGTTGTGTTACGTTTATTTTGTAACTATTTACGTTTTGGAGTACCAATTTTGAAAAAAAATTAATTGTACGGCAGGCAAGATGTGGATTTTGAAAATCAATTGCCCGGTTAAAGGGTTAAAAATATGCCCCCCCCCCTTCATTCAGCATTTGCACACCACTTGTACCTAGATTATGGAATATGTTTCATCGTACAAACCAGCTTCTTAGAATGCCGGCGGCATCATTATTTGTGACATCAAACTGCCGAGGAGAAACCGGGAACAGCAATTGAGCAAACAGTTCCTTCGGGCCAAAGGCTAGTCTCTGGATAGTTTTCACAGAATTACTCGTGCTATCGTGTGTTATTAAGTTAGTGGCACAATTGTTCGAATTACAGTGCGCATAATTATTTTTATGCTCCTCTCGTGCATTTTGTGTGTGCCGCGTTGCATCGATATAATCTGTGAGCTTTTCTAATAGAAGCGTTCATCGGTGATGGTAGGCATGTGTTTTGTACACAGTTCGAAAACAGTCATGTGAAGCATATCGTGCCTCTTGTCAGCGAGGCATGCTCAAAAAGTGTGGTATTTCATGGGAATCCGATACAGTGTTGGAGAACATTTAGCTTATCGGTATCTGGCGCATTTAATTATTGGGCAATTTTAAGCAAACGCGCTATCTTATTTATCCATAATAACTAAGTTAATGAGTGCAAAAGTTAACTTAGTGAGTGTAAGTTAAGTTTCAAAGTGTTAGTCTTGTTCGGTAAGTAAGGTTTGCAAGATACAGCTAGCAAAATTTTGCGTGTTATTTGTCGTTGAGTTAAAGGGGTATGACTACTGCAGAACATATGTTACTACAACATACACTGCGGTTAAATTTAATATTTTCAAAATATTGTCAGCAAATTGCAATTTCAAATGACAATATTTCAGGAAGATTTTTTCCGATAACCATTCACAAGTTTTGGTTGCAATTTTGTTACTATTTCCTTCCGAGCTCTTTCTCTACTTTTTGCAGGTGCCCCGTATGGAATGTCAAAGCGGATATCGATAAATATTTGCTGATGGAATTAACCTAAGCTGCACTCGCGAAATTAAAGTGATGCTCCAATAACAAATGCCATTCCCATATATATGTTCACTATTCCTTTGCCTATGTGACGCTCTCTCGCAGCTCGCAATTATTAATATAAAATTTTTAGTCTGTACGGGTAGGTGCAGTGTTGACCTTAATAATTGTTTGCATCGCTTGTTGTGCAAGTACATTTCCCACCGCTCCCCACATTATGCATGGGAATTCGAGGAATATGGATAACACTACTCCGTATACTCATACTGTATAGAGAATATATAGCCTTTACGCCTTCACTATAAAAGTTATTAATTCTAGTTAGGACGTGAAATTATAAAATTTATCACTTTTGCGATTTTCTATTGGAAGAGTTTCTGAAATCGGCAATCGACAAGTACCACCGTCAAGGCGCAACTTTAATTGTGAGAAAATTGAAATTTGAGTCTCGGAATTCGAAGGGGGATTCAGTTGTCTTAATTATGCTCAAGTTTCATATTTATCGGACTATATTTGGCAGACTTGCTAAAAATAATAAGAGGGTCCATATTTTCAGGTACACCCTGTATATTCAATATAATGTAGTTAGTAAATTATTTTTGTAACCATTTGCTTTCAGTTAGTTCAACATGTGCTGTGTACTTTGCATTGATAATTTTTTTTGCGGAATTGCTCCAAACAAGATTTAACTAACCCAACTCTTCTCTTGTATATTTCTTTAGATGTCAAGAAGCGCACTTTAAGGATGACCTGCCGCCGACCAGCGTCATCATCACCTTCCACAACGAGGCCCGCTCCACACTGTTACGGACCGTCGTTAGGTAAGTACACATGGTACCCATTTTCTAGGTTTTGCGCTCTGCCAGCCACCATGCTCAGTCTAGCTCAAAGAGTACTCGTTTGGTCCAATGTACATTTTGTACATATCCTTTGTGTGCTAACCAATGAGGTTTAAGGATACAGCCCTTGTCAACTAGATACGTTCACTGCATTTAATAATCTGGATTTCCGGTCCCTCCCAGTGGCAACTGCTAAAAAATTGTATAGCCAGAATCATTTTCTCTAAGCTGATTTCCATCGGCCATCGAAAATGAGTTCCCAAAATAATTCTCTAGGATGTCTGGTGACAATTTATATTTTTTGACTGCTGGAACTCGTTCGCAGTGTGAACGTAAGCGAATAAAATACGTCGTGTTGTTTCTATTCCGTAAATCTCATTATTCACGATAGTGAGAGAAAGAGAACCAGAAACAAGAATCACGACTGTAACGACATCGTGATGACGATCCGGAGGCTCGAATAAATCTGAGAGGATATATCCGGATTGGTGGAAATCGGCTTATGGCCATTGGAACAAATGACGTCGGTTCCGGGATCCAGACGCCGGCAATTTCGCTTGGTTGGACTGAGTCCATGTTTGTACACACCTTTTGTCAATAGGTTCGAGTATCGTGTGCAATCGAGCTCGAGCAATCGGATTCGCATGCCAATTTTGGCCTTGTATGACATATTGTAGGGAATAAAGGACATTGACGCGGAAGCTGGTATTCACGATCCATTCCCACCATTTAATTTTGTTATACATGATCGCGATTGAAGGAATCTGCTCTGTCAAATGACTGGTTTTCTCCTTCTCGCGAAATGCCAAATGTTTTCTATTTTGTTTGACAATGGCACAAACCTCGGCAGCTTTGACGTGTCCATATTTGGCACACCGCCTATCACAGTCTGTCAAATAAATTTGATACTGTATGTGGAGTCTCGTGTCGTTCGTTGCTTTAGTTGTGACCCTCGTTTTAGCATATAAGCACAAGGATTCGACGTGCGTTGCCGACTATTGTTTACTGGCGCCCTTAACAAATGATGCGTCACGAGTCGGGTGTTTGTTTCCAGTGGCGGTTAGACCTCGACGGTCCGGGGAGGCCAATCCCAACGAGAATCGAAAATTCGTATTAAGAAACCCCTGTTTTTTTTTGGAAAAGACGAGAGCCGATGTTTTGGTCTGTAGGAAGCCACTCATTCAAATCAGAAAATATTATTCCAGTGTATCGTTCAGTTCATTTTATCTGTAAAACAATCGAATATTTGTGTGTTGGATGCAGTAGACTGGTAGAAGTAAAATTATGCTTTTTCCAATTGTTTCGCTTTGCGCTGAACGTAAAACTCTGAACGCTGACCAAAAATAAGAAAGGAAAAAAGCTCATCTTTTAATTCAAATCACAAATCGTTTTTTTCTGGATTTCCGTTTTTTCTCACAATTTTTGCGTACGTGTCCAAAATCGATTTAAGGTACAATATATGGTCGCAGTTCTGAGGTTCATATAGAGGACCTGGCCGCATATTTGCTAGCCGCAATCGCATGACCTTAAAAGCGTAGCTATTGTATAAAGTGCGCATTGCGGTACAGCATCAGGGGGAGCTTTCCCTCAAGACATAAGTTGAACACCTGGAACAATCGTAATTTTAGAGTTTCTGGCGATTTATGTATCAATAAAAATTGTTTTTCGGCGTTTTGATTGCCAGAGCCTGGACTCTGAATTCACGGGCGACTATTAAATTGACAGACTTGCGAAAACAAGTTGTCACGAACCGCCACAAGACCCAAAACGAGGCGTGGGGTTGCTCACACATGCATGTATAATATGTATGTGCGAGCATTTTGCGTCGCGACCAGGCATAAACAAAATGTTCTGTCCACGCACGCAATCTTTGTTCATTCATCGCCTGTTGTTGACCAACACCTTTGAGGTCTGTTTGTCGCCACCAATTGCGTATGCGCGATCGATCCCGATTAATTTAGGGCGATGTCGGATTGACGCCTGGGCTCGCTCGGGTTTCTCTTGATCCGGTAAGGTGTGTCGGTATTCAGGTTGGCAACCGGCGCCCTCTGTCGTCAATTATGGGTAACTTACGTGTCGTTAATTTCTGGGTGTCACGTAAGGCGATTAATCCAATGGATAAGCTATTACAAAACATTGTGTTATCTTTATTGGTGGATAGCCCTTTAACCGGCCAATTGATTTTCCCACCCACATCCTGCCATACAATTAATTTTTTTTAAATTGGAACCCCAAAACGTAAACAGTTACAAAACAAACGTAACAAAATTCACTTTAAAAAAATCTCAGAACGTATCCGTTTTGGGCTAGCTGTCAAAAAGTGCGAATCGAAAACCGTATCTATCTCTGGCTTTCCGGTTAAAGGGTTAAAAGGTCCTAGAATAATTTTGATACATGCGTGTATACCGTAACATCGGGTATACCGTGTATTTCGATTAATCAGGTTTTTTAATGAGCAGTGAAATTAATTTTGGTATAGCTAAAATGCAATAAAAGTATAATTATTGTATTAACATTTAAATAAATATTGTGCGTTGAAATACAGTATACAAATAGATTCTCATTTTCGTAATATTAATAGAAAGAATTAAAAAATTATGAATTTTAAAATGAGTAATTTTTATTATTTAAAAAAATGATTGTCGTCATTTTCACACGAAGGCCACTAGTAGGAGCATCATGCAATGTTATTGTTGTTTTTTTGGCACTCTGGTGTAAAATAAGAGTGACGAGATATGGCTTAATGAATGAATTCTATTTTTTCAGCGCGCATACTCGACAATTCTTGTTTGTGTCTTTGATTCTTGTTTGTGTCTAAATAGCACCCTGTTGCGCGCACGATGTCAACCTGCCCCATTACAGATATTAACCTCTTGATGATTGGCATCGAATTTCACGGGAAGGAGAACTGTTCGCTTGCGTATTAAATGCCAGGCAATTAATTATCATCGAGGGCTAGCATCGTGTCTGCGCTAGCGGGAATCTCTTTGGTTAAACTGAGTCGTCTAATTAGCAATTGTGATTATAACCGCCCGTTTTTTTATGGACAACAGAAGACCCACGTTCGTGTTTTTGTAATTTGTAATCGAATATGTCACGTAGTTAAGCGCTATAGTCTGAATTAAAAGAGGTTTAGGAGGAGTCTGATACCGGTGTCCTATTTGTTTATTATGTCTGATGAAGGTATGTCGGCACTTCTGCGAATTGTTTACGTCGTAGATTCTTGGTTTACCCACAGAGAACGTAGGTTTCTCAATAGTTGTTCACTAGTTCACTCAGCTCTCGCTTAATGGCGAGACTGAGGAAGTACCATTTTCTGTTGGCACCTCAGTGATCGGCTCCAAACATTTTACAGACGCCATGGGTATCTGCTTCTATGCCTTTCAGTTCGTGGGTATGGTAACAACGTAATCGATTGTTCTTCTCAGATGTTTCGGGTTTTATTGTGCGCTTCGTTTTCTTACTTCATAAATCGATTTTTTCTTTTACTTTATGGACATTTTGTTCATAGATCATCCATGAAAGGTATTAGTTTTCGTTAATGGGCCTTCAAAAGTTGAATAAAAAAGGAATTGAGCATAGCAAAAAGGACCTTGTAACTAGTGCAATTGCTAATCTAATGACGTATCTTTTCCGGAATCAATTATTGCCCATTTCATCGATTTATTGTGTTTCTCCGTTGCAGCTTATTTCCGTGCAACGGGAGATGTTTTTTCCAAATTAAAACTACACTATTAGTGTAATACTTTCGTAGTTGTAATAACCGGTGAACCATGTACGCGGAATGAATTTCACCTATCTATTCGATACCTATAGCTATCTGATAACTGTTGGATCACACTCGAATAGTGTTTTTCTTTCTTAACGCTGGCGAAATAAACTATGGCCTGCTGTGCGTCTAATCGCAAATAATGACGTTGAAATGGTACAACGAAAGTGCCATTTGTATAAGCCGAAGCTCTGCCGGCTACTTGAAAAGCGTACCGTTAATTTTCTTCTATCGTTGGCGTTAGGCTAGCTTACTCAAACACATGCGTAACGCAATAACCATGTTTCTGCTGACCTTTTTCTTGTGATTTGGCTTGCTTGCCTTCGACGACGTAGCCAATTAATGGCCCTTTTGTTCCTGATTGTCGGCTAACTTGCAATGCCAGCATTTTTATGCTAGCTGTGGTTGCTAACCTTCAAGGAGATGGCACCGATCAATATATGTATATAATTTTAAGAAAAATTTGATGTAATCAAATTTACGCGACGATTTCTTAGCGGAGAGACGTGGCCCTAAGCGCACCCATTTTGTTTCATATATAGATGTCGATATGGTGATCTTTAAAATAGAAACTACGATATTCTACGTCAGATTGAGATTCTTATTTACCAGTAAGGGTTAGACAGTTTCTGTTTGTAAAGCAACATGCCTTTTTATATGTTGCCGAGCCACTTGCGGCGGAGTGTTGTTAGGCCTACGTTAAGCCGAGTATCTGCTCTTGTGGAGGAATAGGCATAGGCGCAATCCGGCCGAACGAACAATAAATCGATGAGACATTCGAGCATTAAGAGGGAGATGGGTGCTGCTTGTAAACGCGCATTAAATGAGAAAAATTCTGAGGCTCAACTGTCGAGTGTTTTCCATTCAATTTCGCTCAGCAATCGGTATTTTCGTGAAGGCTATGCGTGTGTGTCGCTATAGGAAGACGCCTTATGTGCCCTCTGGTGGGGTTCCGAAAGCGCAGTTTCCAAACCATTCTTTTGCTTTATTTCTGTCTTCCAACTACTTGAACCAAAGAAAATATCATTTCACCCACTTGATATGACTTCTAATGATTTCGCTATTCGTCCCAACCCTGGGATTAAATATTATCATGAAACGATGTTTTGATGTTGCTTGTGATTGACTAAGAGTTGTTGCAGAAAATCTCTTGCGATGGGTGTAATGAGAGCAACAGCGCGATTTGGGATTTTCTTATCATTATCGTGTATTCAAGACTGCTGTTTATCTGCCGATTTTAGATTTCCTTTCCCATATAATTATGACTGATCATTTTGCATGGGAACGAATTTTCGTATTCACTGGAGATTCTGTGAATCTCTCTACGGTGTACGCCCCAGGGGGCCTGCAGAACTGGAGAAGTCAGGCAGGCTCGATTCAGTCCCGACATAGACTAAGACAGACTTCTCAGGCTCAATGCAGCAGCATCGCATTGACAAACAACCTTCATTGATTATTTTTCTTCGCTTTCCAATCTAATAAATGTGGCCAACACTAACAGATAGAACACTGAAATCTCTTATTTGACTTTCGGATGTGGCACAGCTCTAAGTAATTAATTTTGAGTGTAACCATTTAAATTACAATAGAATGGTGCCGAAGCACACAGAGTCAGATTTTGGTTAATTATTAATTATTTGGTTCTCCATAATCATTTAAATTACATTTAAACTAAGCATTAATTTTTATTTTTAATGAAACGCGTCCGATGTACCTCATCCAATTTTTATTTTATTTTTAGGAGATTGTTTCTTTTTCGGCGCTTTACACTATGAGAGCTACATAAATGTTATCATAAATTTCTTGACTAGAATTTTTTTTTTCAATTACACTTTTCTTTTCAATTTTTCTCTAAAAAAAATCAGAGATAATACATTTTTATCCTGAGTTAGATGTTACTTTTGATCATCAAAACCTGAAGCCTGTCCGTCTCGTCGCATGGCTGGGAGTGTCCGAGCTGTCTATCGACATCGTTGGAGTTGCGGCTTTAAACGTTAATGGCCGTCCGACCGTCCCGCCCCCGCTCGCGACGATTTCTCTAATAAGGCACAGCATCAAGATCCAATTTATTGGCTGAGAATGTTCGCTTTATCGGTAATTCCGGAGCAAAGTTGGGCGCCCGTAATTACATGTACTTCTTCCTCGTGACGTTATATGTAGCTGAATGATACGATACGAATGATCTTTGCGGTCCTCTCTCCAGTTGTTGGAAAGGGTAGACTGCCTGGGACTGATAATGGGGTTTCTCCCACTGGCCGTTGGGCCACGAGGCCTGTCTCCATACCACGGCCTTTTTATTCTGTCCCTGCAGTTGTGCGGCCGAGCCTTTGTTAGAAAAAAAATCGCGCCCTAGGCAGCTGGTAAACCACACACGTTTCTCCACAAAAGTGTCGTTTTCTTTGATAGTTGCCTTGTACTAAAATATTTGTCATCGTTTTTTTAATGTTGTCTTTGATTTTCGAGTTTAAAGTCATTTTTGATTTTGGTCGATATGCCCCTTATTTTTTATGTTTTGTCTTGCCTTGGCCTTGGTTCATCGTTGTTATTTTTTCTTCCAAAACAGAGTATACAGTTCTATAATGTTAAATGTTACAATAACTTTCTCAGTTAACGGCTTGGGTCAAATTAATGTTTCAAATAATGAGGCAGTTGCGTGCAGTCGAGCATTTTTTTTTATCACACTCATTCCAAATGTACTGGGGATTTGCCCCCTAATTGTGTAGCCTTGTTGTTTTGGAAGGCGGCGTATTGAGATTATATCACTCATGTTAGTAGTGTTGCGACGATTAGTATACACGGTCACTAACTGTCTCGTTTCTCGCTCGCTCTTTTCTTCTAGCGTCCTTAATCGGAGCCCTGAACATTTAATTAAGGAGATCATCTTGGTGGACGATTTCAGCGACGATCGTAAGTACATAAACTGTCTCGCCACATGTTTGACCACTGCATCGATAATACTCTATATAAATATGCTCGCGTTGCTGCTCCGACTAGTCACTGCTTGCAATCTGGATCCTCCGAAGACCGCAACAAATTCCGGTCAGCTCTTGTTAAATGTATACAGGATGTTTACACCAATGCGATTTCGTATCGCAATAGCATATTTTTTCTCAGACTCCTAATTCAGTTGCTCACATGGAATTTTATTGAAAATGTGGTTGCATAACAATGAATTTTCATTGGAATTTTATTGGATATTAGAACTGTTATTGGAAATTTGGTTACCGTAACAGTACACCATGATTTCTATCACAAAACGTGATATTGGTACGAACGTTTAATAGACAAATTAATCGTTTTAAGACACTTTTTCACCCTTGCATAGTCTTACTACAATTTCCATACAGCGAAATGGCTGCCTGGTCCGGAACGGACTTTTGGGACCATTGATTGGCTTCACAAAAGCAAACAAATGGCAGAGACCTTAGCCGTCATTCTGGGTTCGAACCCGAGATACGATCGCACTCAAGCTCAGTTTTTCCAGTTAATATTCATAAACTGATTCCTCGGTTTCATCTAAAGTGGAACACTTTTGTCTTTCAGTTGCTCACCTCGAAAACTAGCAATGGTGTGACCGATATACATATACAGTATGCTTAATATCGCACCTGTTCTCCACCCTGTAGCGCGCCTTTCGTGTTTACGTGTCTACGTTAACGACATTGTAACACGTAACATGTTTACGTTCATTGGATCCGGAGAGGAATTATGCAGCGGCAAGTGTTTGCCCATGGCGTGATCGCAATTCGTGTGGCGCATGAAAAGGGCAAGGTGTGGGAGTGGCTGGTTTGGCGCCTCACTTCTCACCCACGCCTCCCCATTCAAAGGGATCTGCATATTATTCGACGTTCGTAGTCGGAGGTGTAGGAGCGTACGTGTACTACGTGTAGCCACCATGTTGCTATAGGGGACGCTCGACAATTCAAATGTTTCATAATATTTTAATTGCTTCCTTTATTTGGTTGTTATGAAAGAGAAACAGTTCTACAGTAATGTATAATAAACGGTGGGGGAGTTTTTTCTTTTAATAGTTAGCTTTTAAAACTCTGGTTACAAATTTGGAAACGCAAGTTTGGACCCGACTTTAAAGGTGGACGCGAATGTGATCTTCGTTTGAATCCAAAAGGCGTGGTGATATGATGTTGGTTAAGCGTCAGGCCGAAAACTAAACGATAGGAGAACTCTAAATAATATATATGAATATCGTGAAACAACGGTTGTAGGTATCTCATGAATTTATAAATTCTGATATGAAAATTGTACTCGTGTATGATTTTTTAATTTAACGTCATAAAGTACTGGTTCGTGAATTAGATATGTGCATAATATGACGCGAAATTTGCAGGCCTTCTGGTTGATGAGGCAATTGGTGAATGCCCTCCGATTACAGTTGCAAAAATTACGTTTGTCACCGGTGGAGGTCGCATAAACCCTTGTAATGAAAAGATCGGTGGGAAACAACCAAAATATAACAAGTTAACGAGGCAGCAATGTAATTGACATGAAAGTGCCGCTTCCTTAGCAAAGGACGCTAGTGCCCCCGAAATGGCAAATTGTAAAGCAACAGAGTATTGTGTGATTGCTTTGCATGGGGCAGCAATGAAATTGACACGACGGCA
>JAQGBY010006557.1:0-12926 GCA_034698785.1 Mycogona germanica
GAAAAAAGTCTGAAAAATGAGACCTTCTCTCATAAGATATATTGGATTATCTTAAAAGATATATAAATTGTCTTAAAAGAAATATAAATTGTCTTAAACGACATTTCATCGTAAATTAAGACCACACATGTGTCATTTTTAAGATACCATATTTTTGTGTGTAGGTATCGGTTTAGGGCAGAAACGCTGTATAACAAAAATTTTGAAATAACAAAAATTTAAAACGTTTAAGTTGATATTTTTGGTCAACAGTAATTTCAATTACTCTTTGTTGGAAGTAAATACGACAGTTCGTACGACTCGTCGTAGCCCAGTTGGTTTAGCGATTGACTGTGTTTTCGGCGGTCCCAGGTTCGATTCCCGGCGTGGGCTCTCGAAAATTTTGATCCCGGGGTACTGGTCGTTCCCCTTTGCACAGTGCCTAAGCACCATGAAGGGGACGTAAAGCCTGTAGTGCTGTTGACTACAGTTGATTGGAAGCAACAACAAAAAATACATGCATGTGTATTTTCTTTTTTTCTAAGAAATGCATGAAGTTGCCTAGCTTGGTTATAAAGGAACACATAATTTCCTGCATTATAACAAAAATTTAGAACGTTTAAATTGAAATTTCTTGTCAACAGTAATTTCAATTACTCTGTAATTGTTGGAAGTAAATACTTGCATGTGTATTTTCTTTTTTTTTTTCTAAGAAATGCATGAAGTTGCCTAGCTTGATTATAAAGGAAGTATTTTTTAACGTTATGATGAAACCTCGATTACATATCAGTTAAGCGAGGAATAATGGTTTCGCTCGCGACGAATGTGCCGTTGGCTTAAAAATAGATAACTCTCACAGATTCGTTGCCGTGTCCATATATTTAAATCCCAAGACAAACATCTTCTAAGACGTAGTTTATGCGTTTCTTGCGCGGTGACTAGAGCAACGCTGGTTGCTGCTAAAGAGGATCAGTCACCAAGGCAACCACTTATTCCATCTTGGAATGGCCCGACATTAACTACTCTACTTTTATGCCATTCTTTATGTTTCCCCGCCTGCTGCCTACGATATAGTGCATTAAGGATGGGCATTAAACATTTACGTAACAAATCACGATGCTGTAATTAGAAAAATATGTGTTCTCGTTGTGTTCAGCTCTCCAGCTTGAGCAGAATGTATTCAAAATACCGTATGTTGTTGCATCTCAGAAATTTTTAGTTAGTTTACCCTGATTATCAAACAAATAAAAAATGCCTTTTATGCCGAGTATCTTCGTACCAAGTTGTAATTTGAAAGGACACTGATTGGCCACCATGAATTGCTTACATAGCAATTAGCATGAATGAGAAACTATTCGCAAGAGAAAAAGATTGTTGGTTTCACGAAACGCTAAGATTTGCTATTCTTTCGTATTTGGTGCTCAGTATTCAGTAGAGTACTCGAATAAATGACTAGAAAACCATCTCAATAAAAAGCAAGAGCCTAAATTAAATTTTGTCAACATAAACAACTCCCAAATCAATACGTACTTCTATAAGGCTGACAATGATTGATATCTTATTTCAGTTAACTTTTTCTTTCTTAAAAGAAAACCATCCACTGACAGCAAGAAAATAGAGCGAGACGTGTCAAAGAACTTATGAAGCTAATCAGAAAAACGCAGACCTGAAAAACAACACCCTTCTAACCTTTCCTTGATAGTTATTTTTTTTTGCTATTTGCTACATGAAAAAGAAACTTGTTCAAGAAAGAACGAGAAACAGAAGAACGAGAAATACCGAGAAGGGACCGGAAGATTTTTCGTGTCCACGAGATTAATCACTCGCACTATTTTAGAGTCAATCTTTTGGAATATCAGCTCGTATAAATTAACAATTTGTCAAAGTGGTGCGTTTTGAGAACCTACCAAATAATTAATAGTGGCAAAAAATAAAAAATAGATGCTGGGGTAGCCTAGGCAGGATTGGTTACAGGGTTGTGTGCTCATACAGAGCCAAGATCGATCGATGGCTGTCCCTGGAGCTGCCCAGAAGTAACGGTAGTCAGGACGACCGTGGAAACCGACAGCGAGCTTGGAGTTTATGTGGAGGGTGGCGGGGGATAAAAGCAGTTGAGGCTCACAACGAACCAACGAACGGCGTCATTTGAAATTCAGGGTGCAAATTTCCACAACCTGCTCTTGTTTTATCCAATCTTGACAACGACGAATATCATCAACAGGTGCTGATTTGTACTATAAAATTCACCAATTAGAATTCCTTCATGTTCAGTCATTTCATTATTCTGTGCACACTAAAAAATGATATCTTAAAAATGACACATGTGTAGTCTTAATTTACGATGAAATGTCGCTTGAGACAATTTATATATCTTTTAAGACAATTTATATATCTTTTAAGATAACCCAATATATCTTATGAGAGAAGATCTCATTTTTGAGACTTTTTTCACTCTCATTTTTGAAAGATTTCAATTTTGAGACTTGAGATTGTCTTAAATTATAGGGAAACGAGATATATTAATACGACAAATTGTCTTAAAAATGAGAGAATTTTAATTTGAGACATTTTATTTCTCATAATTTTTCCACATCTCAAAAGACAATAAATGTCTTAAAAATGACACATTTTTTTAAGTGTGTGGGTGAGTTAACAATTCTGATTTTTGAACGACGATTAGGATAAAATGGTGCCGAAGCACACCGAGTCGGATGTCGAGTTAAGGACGATGTCTTAAGGACAAATAAAGCTGGATAGATACAGCAGTGTAAACCGAATGTTACAGTAATGGTGGATATTTGAAAATAACTTCTCATTGACCAACGCTACACTCCGTCATAGTCACCAATAATAATTTGAAAACGTTAAAATTTGAAAATGTTAAAATACACTGCTGTATCTATCCAGCTTTATTTGTCCTTAAGACATCGTCCTTAAGACGATTAGGATGCTGAATTTTAATTTCAAACATTATTTAAGTTTTTGTAGGACATGTTACCCAGACATCAACTTTTCGTGGGCTTAACCACATTATCTGTTTTAATCTGTTGAATCGTTTATAATACCGTTTTTTAAAAATATAAATACATCATTTGATGTGCTATGAAATAGTTATTTTTTAAAACAATAGTTCGATGGTAATCTTGCATTTAAATAATTGTTAAAGAAAAAAGCATTATTACTAGACATGCTTCAACATTCCCATCTTCTAAATGATGACAATTCAGCGCTTCAATTACTTTCAACCGCTACAACTAAATGTTTTCCTGAAGAAAAAAATCTTGTTAAATTATTTTTTATGGTTTAAGTCATTTAAAAATATGACAAAAGGTTTGCAATCGCACAATACTGTATGTTGTTAGATTGTTGTGACCGCAGGCGGTTTAAATTTGTCAATAACATCCCCCAGCTGTCTGGTTCCATGATCGGCGAGATAAAGACGTAGGTTGGAAGGAAACCTTGACTCGTGTATTGCTGATGTAATGAAATTCCTACCGATCGATTCAATTGGCTCTGCGTGGCCTGTGTGGCCTAACGGTTGTTATACAGCTCCCCTTCACTACGTCAGTATACCCTCTGGCACTGGGATGGGGAGGGGATATAAATTGAAAACCAACAAAAGGATTTTCATGTCCATACATATAATGTACATGTACAGTGTGTTCCCACGAATCGGTTTGTCATCCAACAGAGCTGCAACGAATCAAACGTTTTGTATTTTACATTCACATTACTGCGCCTATTGTTGTTTTCACAGTTTTTAAATAAATAAATAAATTAAATTTTTTAAATAAATACATTTTTGAAAGTCTTACATTGGTAGCCTAGCTGTGTGATTGCGTTAAAGCTAAATAAGACAGTGCTACCCCTTAAAGTTATCTTTCTCCGCCACGTAGCACATCGAAACCGTACAAACACGCGTGCAATGCGGTACGGTTCACAATCAGGGTGCGGTACAAGTTTCAAGCCTTGCGTAAGCTTCAGATAAATGGAGAATTTGGATTTTTGGATTACATATGCTGTGGAGCCATTACACCACCGTTCACCTAACGCCAGAATAACCGCGGGTCAAATCTGGTTGAAATTTAAAAAAAATAACATTCTAGTTAATAATTTGACTATAATAATAAAATACTCATAATAAATTCATAATATATTTATAATGAAATGGGGGTTATTTCCGGGACAGCACCGGACGAAAAAAGACGACCAGAGTCGGCGAGAAACCCTGTCCCGGAGACAACCCCTATTTCATTATAAATTTATTATGAATTTATTATGAATATTTTATTATTATATCTCAAGTACGACTTTGCCTCTTATATACTTATATTGTTTAAATAATTTGACTGCGTGACTTTTTTCCTGACAATTCAAATTCGCAAATATCGTCATTTGCATCTGCGAGGGTTTGTGTGACTATGCTCTCACAGCACCCTGTACATAGGAAAGACCATTTTTAACCATATTTGCCACGATCGATAAGCAGCTGGTGGCTAATAGAGAAAGTGTGTTGCGTAGGAGTGTGTCTTGGGCCTCGAAAGAAGTTATATTTTATGTTCAGTCTCCGCGCGACCCGACATATAAATAACTGACTCGCTCTTATATAACACCCGGCGTAAGCGTGTTCTCATGCATAGTTCACGAGACGCAAAACTTTGTGAATAAAGGTCAGAAGAGTGGGTGCGTTCTAATGTGTCCAAATGGAAGGAGTTAGTGTAAGCACATTCAAAAAATTGCCCAATGGCAAGCTGGCGACTGCAATATTATTTGAGAATTCTAAATCCAGCCTATTAAATATTTGATTTTTTATTAGTATCGACACTTTTTGTCATCGTGTGACTAGGTTTTTACGTAAGTCTTAACGTTCTGCTTAGAAAACGAATTTTTGCATAAGTGTAAGACTATTTTTTCAATTAAATTATGGTTGTATTATTTTATTAATGATTACATTACATTATGATTAAAACATCAAATCAGATTTATTTTAACCAATTAATTGGCCTAAACTTAAAGTAAGTCGCTTAAAGCATAACTAAAACATAACTTAAAGCATGATACATGGTGAATGACCCTAAAATGTTCACTGCCATATTTCAGTAGCATAAAGTTTCAATTTACAAAACAATTATTCCAGGCCTTCGTTGTAAAAAATGAAAATAAAACATTATTAATGTCAATTAAGTATGATCGAATTTGTAACATCGTCATTCAGTTTAAAAATGTTATCCTAATATTCTGTAATAATAGACCAAAAATCGGAATTTGCTTCGAGGTCTCGTTTAGATTTCATTCATAAAACACTTTTTATGTCTCATGTGAGGAGCTTATCAACATAAATAGTTAGGCATTGTCGTTCTGGCTGTAACTGGAAACCATTAAGGCCATTATTTTTCTTGCGTTTCTCCATAAACCCCAACTAAGGAAAATGGTGTACAGTATATATATATATATACACGTATACGTACACCACAACCAACCTATAGAATGTGATGCCATAGTTAAGTCGTCAATTACCTTCAATTGAAAGCGTAGAACGACTCATTATTTGTCGATATAGAAAGGGTGAACGAGCTAAAGACGGTTCATGGTGGCGCGATACGATCAACCTAACCGCACTTTTCGGAGGCACCTCGTATTCATGCGATGTCGGTTGAAGCCGAGAAAGATAGAGCCACACTGCAACTCGAGGCAACTTAAATGAAGTCTCCGGAGACAGCTAAAGTTAGTCATCAAGCCATCAGGTTTTTATAAAATTTTCTGATGCTTTTCCAACAATACAATTTCACGAACTTGTATCGATGATAGAATCGGGATTGAAGCTGTCTACAATTGTTTTCAGTGGTTCGTTAGATAAATAATATTTTTTTCTCGTAGTTGTGATTACAAAAATGCCTATGAATTGGTTGAAAAAATAATTTTTTAAGAAGCTCTCAGAGTAAGTTGAAATTAGTTTAAAAAAAATAATTATCTCGATTGTTTCTTATATGAGGCGTTTCAGACTTATTATACTCGATTCGTAGTCTAAGTATGATTTAACAATTAAAACGGATTTAGGTCCCCCAGGTAACATGTTTCAAGTCGCCAATCATAATAGTGCATCTGGCTTTACACGTTTTTTCAAATTTGGAAGCGTGGCTCAGAAACAACAAAGACTGATCTTGGTCTGCCAAACACTTTCTTATGTGTCAACATGTGCAAGTTTTCCAAATTCTGATAATTAACAAGGTCTCGAATCTTAATACAGAGAGTATAATAAAGCTATTTCAAACAAGAGATAATGAGGGAAGCGCATCTGCTAATTAGAATCGTGATCACAATATAGACAAAACATGTTGCAGAAATGAATTGTTTTTTTCTTTTTCGTTTTTAGGAGACAAAATAAGATCAATAATGGCGGAGCAAGTGGCGCTATTGACGCAATGCCGATGTTCTATTCTCGTACACACGAAATGGTGCAATCATCTAAAATCAGTTTCGGAAGTCGAAATTTTTTGATTGACAAACGTCACGCCATAGTTTCGACGAAACACTCCCAAATATCTATTTCGAATGCAAACGTGATATGGCAATCCGACTGTACCCGATTCGAGTCCCGCTTGTCAGCTTTAATGACAATTTATGTAATTACGTGACCAGTAATGCTGCGCTCTACTGTGCGAATGATTAGATCTAATTACGTTTCTCTACAGACCTTTTTTCCCTTCCGCAGAAATCTAATTAGGGTTTCTTCCAACAATGCACTTAGATTATGTAGCAGTTTTTAATTTTTTTTCTAACTCAGGCTGCTGGTAGGAGGCCTTGCTGCTTGCATGGTTATGAATATATTTTTTCTATTAAGTTATAAGGATCCGATATATTCGAGCATGTATGGGCTCGGGTTTCTATAGCTCCATCTCGTTTATTATAGTGTATATTTTTTTCTATTTCAGCCCACCGATTTTGTACAAACCTAATTGAAAGCTAAAGAAATAAAAATTCTAATGAGACAAATTGAGTGAAATTGGTTATGTGAAAGGATGACTACATATACGATATAATTGGCCAGTCAAAATAATAAATTAGAAATATCTAATTTGAGTCGATCGATTTATATGCATACCCTTCAGTGAATACAGTGCGTATGTATTCACTAAATTGTTAGAGATTAGTTGTTACGTCATAAGTCTGTTCGCAATTGTTTTGATAGCGTTGCCGGTGAAGCAAACTGGTGACGTATAAACAGGTGAAGCTAACTGGTGAAGTAAACAAGGTGAAGCCAACCGGTGAAGCATAAAGTTCCACCTGGGTGGGCCGGTGCGAGATCATCACAAATGATAAACGAACCCCACTCGACGGACGCCATTACGCACGTTCCAACATAATGGACAACACGTCAGCAGCGGATTATACGTTGAAACGAGGAAGGGTCATCTCCACGCAGGTGGTCCACACGACCAGCTTATATCAAGTAGTCGGAGTCACCTCACATTGACCGCAAGGTGCGCAAGTGCAGATCCAAAAATAAAACTATCTTAGCGTTACACTTTCTGTTGTGTGAAATATGGATGACCAATGGTCGATATCGGATAACCACGACTACGCGTCGTAATAATATCGCTTATTTCTCGTATACGCTAAAAATAGTTAGGTATATGGCGGGCAATATTCATTTTTTATCGGTATGTTTTCTGGATCGAATCTATTCTAGCATTTGTCGTTGCAAGTTACATTCTGTCTAAATTGCAATCTGCGTACCACCGATTAGGGTCTAATGGCCAATCATCACTGGTTATTACGATAGCGGGGTCTCGTCGAATAATAGGCCAAAACGATATCGGGTGGACAACGCTATTATCGATCTACGTCAAGGCCTAGACATGATGATACGTGTCGATCGCAGCCAACAAAAGCGGTTCAAATCCGTAACCGTCAAACAATTCTCACACGTCCTCACAACTCTACATTCGAGCAATAAATTCGTGAAAATTAAAACGCTTCACAACATTAATATGAGATAAAAATTGGTTTGTGTCCGGGACAGACCGGAACGAGAAAGACGAACAAGAGTTGGCGAAACACTCTTCTAATATAATAATACTAACCTATTATTTAAATGACAAAATTAAACTAGAACCCCGTGGGAACTGACGCTTCTAGTTTAATTTTTTCATTTAAATAATAGAATCTATTATTTAAATGAAATAATTCATTCTTCTATTATTATATTAGAAGAGTGTTTCGCCAACTCTTGATCGTCTTTCTCGTTCCGGTCTGTCCCGGACACAAACCAATTTTTATTGATATAACCCAGACGTTCTTCTTCCTATCTATTAATATGAGAGTTCAGAGAAAACTTTCTGACGTTCTCCAAAAATTCCTAGTGACATATATGTGAAGCGTCCGGTGTCCCTGATTCAATTTCCGGTGAGTGCTCTCCCGTACTCGACTAATGAAAACCGTGTTATTCATGGAATAGTGCTGATAAAGCATCGAATATTACGAAAACAATAATGCAAACAGCTGGAAAAAATAAAACTTATCACATGTAAGCCCACGACAAATCTGTCGAATCCCAGGGTTGTCACTTCGCACCGCCAGGTGGTTCATAATGCGCTCCATTCGGACTCATGAGCTTCTCATGGTGTCGCTATGACAGCGTAAATGGCTTACATAGTGCGCACGCACACTATGTCTATATGCATAGCGTATGCGTCACCTAGCCAAAACTGATGGAGCGGTCCAACGGTCTAATCGGAATGACCTTGGTACTAGGTGCGGGAGGGAGAGGGTGAGTGGGTGGTGACAATTTGCATTTTTTTTTGGAAACGCTATTTCGCAATCAAACGGGCGGTTGACAATATCAAAAGGGTCATGTACATTCTTTTCAAATTGATAGACCATTTTAATATGATTACCGCCCGTACAGTATCTGTTATTCCATTCAAATATTCATATGGAAATGGAAAAAACTAGAACGCATTAACTTCCGCATTCTAATTAAATTTGAAACAACTCTTATTTTTTTCTTTCGTGTTACCACGTACAAACATTTGTTATGCTACTAAATGTACCTAGACAACTATTCGCTATATAATTGAATTTTAACAATATAAGAATATTTTTTTCGTCCGGTGCTGTCCCGGAGACAGCACCGGATTTATTTAATTATGAATTTATTATGAATATTTTAATTTATATAATTGAATACTGATAAAACTCTGGACGAGGATCAAAAATACCAAAGACGAGGTCGTAGATTAAAAGCCAAAAATAACTTCAGGTTTTACTCTGAAGAACTTCAAAAAAATATAGATACTCTAAACATCGATGCATTGAGTTTCATAAATCCGAATTATATTACACCGTGACTTCAATTCTTCGGAACTATTCGTTAGATTTTTTTTAATTTTCATTTCGAATTTACTAGTTGGAATGTCAAAAATACCTGACTTGAAATTCTACAAACAGCTTAAAACTGCAATATCGTCCGCTATGGAGTAAAAGTTACAATACAGTAAAAGTTACAATGGATAAGTAATTTTTTTTGCGACAATTTACGAGCGTATGAATTTCCGGTTTTGCAAATTAAATTTTAAATTGGCTCAATATTACTGAAACTAACCAATTTTTCTGCGCAGATCACACATTTGTGCGATTGTAATTTTTTTCCTCATCAATTAAATTAGCAACAATATTGCAGTTTGATGATGACGTGCTAACGTTATCTCGTGTTATGTTTGTTTCAGCTTATAGTCACTCTCGACTGTCATGGTTACTCGCCCATGTTATCATTGACGGATTACTGACACGGTTCAGCTGAGCCGGTACACACGAGTTGTAGTACAACTTGGGGTTTGTTTCGAGAGCAAACACAACAAATAAAAACGACAGATGCGCGCAACAAAAACCACTTGACCATGTCTCTTTTTTATAAAACCCGGTCGCGGCGGTGGAGCTAAACGACAAGAGAACAAAAAAACATGCTCGCACTGTGACATTAGGGCATTGTCATTATGCACAAGTAAGGCTTAAAGAATTGCAAAAGTTTACATTTTAACTAGACTAATGGACCCAGGAGTTGCCAGGAATTATGAAACGGGGGAATAACAATGCGGGATAACAATTCGATGAGACTGAAACTATCCATAGTTCAATTTCGAATTGTTACGACTATCGCGCATCGTTACGTGGAAGGACGATTTTCGTTAGCCCTAAAATTCACAATCGTCTTTACCTCTGTGACGTCATTAGCCATACTTCCTAGTCTTACCCCAAATACAACCTCAGTGAATCCTCCGGCATCTCAGTCTCCACAAAGTGCTGGTTGACTTCGAAACATGTCTGCATTTCTACAATGCAACAAGTGGCTGCAAAATGCCTCGCAATTTCTTCTCATCGGCGTTACGCAGACTCTATAGTACAATATATATTTTTTAATTAATTTCTGATGGATGCAACGCAACTTGATGCCCTGAAATAAGCTGCGATGACCTAAGAATTGCCGCAGCTACATTCGGTGTAAATTGCTTTCGTTAGGTGAAGTCTCTGACAGGAATCGCTCGATTAATGTTGGTGAGCGGCTCATGGCTGCGGCTCATGGCCACGCTGCTCTCAATTTCACAAAGTCGTATTTTTTTATAAAATTGTGAAAAAAAATCGGTCACACAAACTCGTAAATATGTCCTGCTGAAATGAGCCTCTCATGTTCGGCTCAGAAAATGGCCGAACACGGTGGCCTCATCAAAAATGTAATAAGGCCAACGCCTGTGTGTGTGTCTTGCGTGCACTTGAGTAGGGGTGTAGCTTCGTTAAATATAGGAGACCGCCTGGCTGGGGCCTAGGCCTCCTGGCCGCGCGACGCAGGAAATGGATGGGCTCGGCGAAGGCTTACTCGCTCTGCCCGGTTGCCTGGTTACTGAACAAGCGAGGTTCGTTACCGCTGTTACAATAGATCCTAATTAATGGGGACGACTCCTTCTCCTTCACGTTCTCTCTCTCTCTCTCTCTCTCTCTCTTTCGCGATATATATTGGTGGAATGCACCTCCCGTTAAAACGGACCTACTGATCCTTCACCCTGCAGCCATGTTCGACTTGGATTTCAACTGTCACGGATGGACATGGGAGTCCAGTGGTCGAAAAAGTTGCGTCGGGTCCGGTTTCATCTCGACTTTGTGCGGATTGCGAGGAAGCGAAGTAGAAATTGAGAAGACAGAAATTTCGCATATCACGAAATCCAATAGAAAATGAAGTCGCAAAATAATAGGATATAGACGTCTGGATTAGTTAAAATAAAATGGGGGTTGTGCCCGGGACAGGCCATACGAAAAAAGATAAACAAGAGTTGGGGATAACTATTCTAATATATAGAAAAAATTAAACTATAAAAATGTGGGAACTGGCGATACAGCTAAGACGATGACGATCCACATATCCCGTGGAAAATAAATATTTCTAATTATACTATAATTATATATCTGTAATTATATGACAGCTGATGATCGCACAACTCTCATTTTATTTTATATAGAAAATTCATTTTTTTACATTCGTCAATTTGATGGCAACGTCTTGCTAAAAATGTAAAACGCTGCCACCATCTTGAAACGTGTTACCAGAATTATGTTAAGTCTCACAGCGCAACATACAAAAGGACATTGAACCTGCATCTTTTCAGGCGCAATCTGATTTGATAATATATTAGCCCATTATTTTAAAATCGGATCATTTTTGTAATTGTAAGAAAACCTTGAACTGTACTCTGTATAAATAATTAAATAAAAAGTGGGTGCGATAACTTTATTTAAGATCGCTGTGCTTGCTTACAATCACAACGAAACAAAGCCACACCTATTTTGGTCATTGATTAAAAAAATAACAAATCTTAAATTGCTATTACAAAGCGCAAAAAATGATAGACTAAATATTGAACAGTAAAATTGAGAAGTAAAAGTAATCCCTGATTGATATGAGACACCTCATATGATAACTCCTTGACATTGCTAAAATTGCTGCAAAATGTTTCCAGGGAACCAATGGAGAACAAAAGGGAATGTCGCCAGTAATTAGCTGCCCCGTGAGAGGGCAATCACACAAGACTCGAAATAAGACGTGGCAATCTGCGTTCGGGGGCAGCAACGCGATTTGTCGAAGGCATGCTCTCTTCAGTGCAGAGTACGTGTGCTCTATTCGTAAAAATCAAGTCCCATCTCTGTATAGACTGTTTCGTGTGTATTGCTAATTTTATGGAACGACCCAAACATGTCAAACTAAGCATTTATAATTTTCATTGGAACACAACTAAAATTAATTTAAACGAAATAAATACTAGCCGTGGAACTCCACTAATGATGATTGAGCTTTGTGCGGCGACGAGCTAATGAAAAATTCAGCAGGTTTTCAATATAGCTCATCAAATTTGAATAGGTGGGCCACGGAAACACGAGCGTTCCATTAGCGAAAGGGTTGTCGCGTACAAATTGGTGTTTGTGTCGGCAATTACGAGCAGCGACGTCTGGCGGCTGGACCGGGCGACGCCTGTCAGGAATGTGGGTATTGAGGCAGAATGATTAATTAATTCCGGCTGCGTTGTGTTGCTTTTTTGTATTTGCCAACGCTGCTCTATGGCGTTGTACTTGACGTCCACTAAGGCATAAACAAAGTGGGCAGCTAATGCAAATTCGCGCGAACGTTGCGTCCGTACAACTAGTAAACAAAATTAAATGCGATCGTCGCTGCGATCGACGTCGGCAGTACTTAAGAAGTTCTTCTAAAGTACTTAACAGTACTTAAGAAGAAAACTAAAATCTCCAATACAATTGGAACATAGTAGGAGTGATGTCTGATAGTATAGACACTTTTAATCCCTAATAAATCAACTAATAAATAAATGATGGATTAAAAGTGTCTTTACTATCAGACATCACTCTACTATGTTCCAATTTTATTGGAGATTTTAGTTTTCTTC